>CAKNYM010049085.1:0-101888 GCA_932195095.1 Andricus curvator
CAGGAATAAAACACTCAAATTTTTAGTGAAAAAATTAATTTTCCACTTAGAGAATACTAATTTCCATAAAAGAGTTCAATCTTCAACCAATAAAATAAAGTTTTGAGAACGTTGTTGAACTTTCAACCAAGATGTTTAATTTCCAACTCACAAAAATTAATTTTCAACCAAATAAAAACGAATTTTCAACCAAATATCTTAAACTTCAACCAACAAAAAGTCACTGGCCGCTGGACTATCAGTGTTGGACTATGAGTAAGCGTCAAGTCTGGAGTCCCCGCTCTGCAGTGGCGAGCTGAGCGCTCGAGCGTAAATATTCAAACCTCGATATGTCGGAAACTAAGGCCCACTAGATCAAAAGAAAAAATACGCCCCTAATGGATTTTGATGTAACTTCATCCTGCAAAGCCCCAGTCGAATCGGCGATGTCCATCTCGCGTCCTCTCCTTGTAAGCCATTTTACGTTCTACCTTTTAACCTTCCTCACCAGAAACGTGAACTTGGCGTAGACTTATAACATTAAATGGTACAATTTGTACATAGTATAACAATATTATACTATGTAAAAATTTCACACATAAATCATAAATAATAAATGAACGATAAATAGGAAATAATGAATAATAATAAATACAGGTATAAATTCATATTGTCCAAGATTTCACAAATTTCACAAATATTAACAAATATTCCAAACATTTTTCAAATATTTCGCAAAGATTTCAATGATTTTACTTAAATTTCAAAAATGTTGTGAAGATTTTAGGTAGATTTCAAAGATTGCACAAAGGTTTTAGTAATTTCTCAAAGATTTCGCAAACATTTTGAAGGTTTCCCTGCTAAAAATTCCGGACGAATTTCGGACAAATTCCGGATTCGGAAATTTGTCCGAAATTGTCCGGGACGTGATCCGGTTTTTGTCCTCCGGATTCTATCCGGTCGTGTCCGAAATTTGTCCGGTCGAAGCTTCGACAGTAAGATTCATGTATACCTCCCCCCCCCCCCAAACATGTCAACCCAACCCTGGTTTCCATAAGATTCAAATAGAAACCAGGGTTGGGTTGACACGCCCACGAGGAAGGCATACATGAATCATGCTGTACAGTCTACCAATGCCACCTTCACTACTGAGTGATCAAAACCTAAACTAACTTTTCTTTGTCTCTCGTAGTCGATAAGCGATCTCCTTGACGTAAACATGTTGAAAGAAATGAATGTTTGAGTCATTTGTGTTTTTGCTTGAATCAATAGTACTTTATAGTCCGAAATTGTTTGAGGTTGTTTTGTTGAATATTAAAAATTTTTCTCAATTCCAATAAATGAAATCATTGATGAATTCGTTTTTTTTCAGACTATAATCAGCATCTCTACGTCAAATATTGGTAACAAATGTGCGAACTGTGGTACATGGAAGAAAAAGATGGTCGGGCGCAAAAAAAGTGTTGATACAGAAGAGGAAGCTATTGCTCTGATTATTTTCCTGCGACAGTTGTAGTTGGAGATATTCTTTGTCAGAAATGCAGTGGCGCCTCTCGTTTCGCAAAACCAAAACGACGAAAAGTTGCAGTAGCACAACCCGTGGTCAAGAGTCGACATCTTTCGCAGAACAATGATCACAACCATTTAAAAACGATCCAGGGTATAGCTCAAAGATAAAAAAAAACTATTGAAAAAGAACTTATTCAGTTACCTTTGAAACTAACAGTTTCTACACATTATTATTGTTTCTTATGTCTAAAAAAATCAGATATTATTGTTGTTCCTTTCGAAGCTCGGCAACAAGCTCTTATTGAAAGAGAAATATTCATTGCAGAGGGTAATCGATGTTGCTTTAAGTGCAATATCCTATAGAGTATTACACGATAGTATCGGAGATTTTTCTATCTCTGAAGAGAGAATTGATACGTTTACTGGATTGAATTGAGAACAAATAATACAATTGCGTGAAATGGCAGTTTCATTGAAGAATACTGACAATCGGACAGTTACGCAGGCACTCGTTGTCTTTTTATTCCGATTAGGAACAGGAAATTCAAATGAAATGATCTGTTCTGTTCTTGGCCCAGATCGTCATCAGCAAGTCTCGGAATTTTAAAAATCTATTTTGAGTGCTTTTGAGAAAGATATATTGCCTTCACGCTTTGGTTTGAAAAGCGTCAACCGAGATGATTTAATTCAGAATCATTCAACAGTGCTCCTTCAAAAACTTCATGGCGTTAGTGATGATAATCTTGCACTAGTTAGTGATGGAACATATTTGAGGCACCAAAAAAGCTCGAATAACGAATACCAACGAAGATCTTCTTCAGGGCATAAGAAAGATCCTCTGTGCAAGCCATTTACTATATGTACAACGGATGGTTATATTCTAGATGTACTGGGACCTTTTTATGCTAAAGAAAATGATGCAAAAATTTTGGAAACAATTTTGAGGGACAATGAAATCGATTTAAAGAAGTTGATGTGTAAAGAAAATTATGTTTTCATAATCGATCGAGGTTTTCGCGACATAAAATCGCAATTAGAAAATGATGGGTATCGTTTTCTCATGCCAGGGTTAAAAGATAAAAATCTCAAACAATTGTCCGCAAACGATTCAAGTAAATCTCGACTTGTTACGATACTTCGATGGATTGTAGAAGCTGTATATGGTTCTGTAGCTCAAAAGTACAAGTTTTTTCATCAGCAATTGGCCAACCGTTACTTAACTGAAGCTAGTCTCTACTGCAGAATAGTTTACTTTTTAATAAATCAAATTGGCAAACGGCTCGTTTCAAGAGCTTCTACAGATAATGAGATACTGAATTACATACTTAAGAGAAATTCAGAAGAAAATAGCTTAGCTACAGAAGTAATATCAGGGAAGTTTAGCCGAAGGAAAAGTTTATTTCAAAAGCTGACGTCCGCTGACGTACAAGATTTTCCTGAAATGACGGAGCAGGATTTAGTAAAATTATACACTGGAACGTATCAACTCAAACAAGCCATATCCTACTTAGCTGCAATGATGGGTGAGAAAAATCACATAGATGTGAGTTATTTCAAAGAATCAGCTGATCTTCTCAAGGTACAAGTGAGTTCGAGACATATTGAAAGTAAGACGTACCACTGCTATATCCAATATAAACCCCATACTATTGGCTGTGCTGGCATATTACGCTTTTACTGTGAGTGTGCTAACGGCATGAGAACGATCAGTTGCTGCTCTCACGTGGCTACCGTTATTTACTATTTATCATATGCCAGATTCCAGTACAGCATTGTAGAACCTGCCGCACATCTCACAAAGGTTTATGAAAAAGATCATGTGGTTCCTATTATCGAACAATATAGCGATGATGATTAATATACGATGCGTGGACACGGCTTATATCGATTTAACATTTTTTTCTATTTTTGTAAAATATTATTAAACTATTGAATAACCATTGATTTGTTTATCGTTTTATTTATTGTTACTTTGAGTCGGGTCGAATGATCTTACTTGCTCAATTTGTGAAGGTCTATTAAAATCACTGTAGCAAAAGAAATACATAATTCCTGACATATTTTTTCTAGCAGAATTCGATGGCGCAATCGGATTTATCGTAATATTTTTTTATAAAGCGTTAGTGTTCAAAAACCGAACTCTTCTGTAGTTTTTCGCTTCTGACGCTTTCTGGATAATTTTTATGATGAAACTGATTACGCCATTGTATTCTAAGTTGGGTTTCCCTTGCAATTGGAATAAGTAAAAATATGGAATGTCTGCACTGCATGTGAGCCGGGCCGATCGTTTTTATTTGCTGAATTTTTGAAGGGCTGCCAAAAATTATTTTCAGAAAATTAATACACGTTTTCGATGTATTTTTTACGTAGAATACGATCGCGTGGTTGGTTTCATCGTAGGAACCATGTAGAAAGAGCTAGAGTCGAAAAACGCGATTTTTAGTGGCTTTTTTTTTTGAGGTCGTTCCACCACTTCATAGGTTTCTAGGGCTTGAAAAACCCTACAATTTTTTTTCCTATCTCAAAAATTGACCGAGATATTGCAAAAAAACTTGCCAGCACTCAAAGGTGTCCCATATTGCCACATGGCGATCTAGGGGTCTGAAAATCTAGGAAAAGGGGTTTCTATACATGCCGAATATGAGGTTGCATTTAGTTATAGAGGTTCCCTACAAGGCAGATTTGACTATCTTATCCGGCTAGACCCTTTCTCAAATATTACAAAATATTTCAAAAATATTTTAAATATTCCGCAAAGATTTCCAAAGATTTCAGAAAGGTTTCACAAAAGATTTGAACGATTTCCCAAAGATTTCAAAAATTTCACAAATGTATTACGCAAAGATGTCGGATTTAAAGTATTAAAATATTTTAATTATTTTACAAAATTTTCCGATAGATTTCAAAGAGTGCACAAAGATCGCAATGATTTCCCAAAGAGTTTAAATATTTATCAAAGATTTCGGATAGGTTTGCAAGATTTCACAAAGACTTCAATGATTTCCATAATTTTACAATCAACATTACGCTAGGATGCGTATTTTTGGTTCAAATCGTAAAAAATAACATTAAAAATAAACAAATTAAATATATGGAAAACCGAAACAATTTGCAATAGCATGCTCAATGACAAATTTTTTTGTATAGGTTGCGCACTTGTTTTAATTATAAAAACAAGAAAATGCCAATACGCTTGCTTCAATACCAATGCATATTACGAATTTTATTAATATAAAATTTGTCCTTTATTTTGCAATATTCGAATTAGCAATCCCTGGCTGAGGTATAGAAATAAATATAATATACATTTGATATTCACAATCACCAAAATACAGTTGTCGACCTTCAACATTAAAAGGTCTGTGTGCACAAATATAGTAGAAGTACAAAGACGGGGCGCGCAGCGAGAGGTAAATTATTATCGAGCATTATCTAGCGCGAAGGGCGAGAACCAAAAGTTGCGGCGGGCAGATTTTTTAATAGAAAATTGGTCCTTTTAATTTAAAAATTCATCTTTTGGTAGAAAAGTCGTCTTTTCGATATTAAGGTATATTTTTGCAAATTGTAATTCTACTATTATATGGTTAGTCCAAAATTCATCTTGTTTGGTTTGAAAAACTATTATTTTGTTGTTAATTCAATTCCTTTGTTGAAAAGTAAAAATCCATTATTGGGTTGAAAATGTAATGTCTTGTGTCGAAGTCATATTTTTTTGTCAAAAGTTTTCAATCGAATTTTTAATTGAAAAGTCTACTATTAAATTTCTTATCCAGAATTCACCACTTTTGGTTACAAATTCTACTTTTTGGATGAAATTTTGATTATTTTCTTGACGAATCTGTTCTTCGACCAAAATTCAACAGTTTTGTTGAAAATTTGCCTTGTTTGATTGAAAATTAGTCTTTTTGATTTGAAAAAAATCATCTTTTGGTAGAAAAGTCGTCTTTTCGGTATTAAAGTATATTTTTGCAAATTGTAATTCTACTATTATATTGTTAGCCCAAAATTAATCTTTTTTGGTTTGAAAAACTATTAGTTGGTTCTTAATTCAATTCATTTGTTGAAAAGCCAAAACCCATTATTGGGTTGAAAATGTAATGTCTTGTGTTGAAGTGATTTTTTTTTGTCGAAAGTTTTTAATCGACTTTTTAATTGAAAAGTCTACTATTCAATTTTTTATCCTGAATTCACCACTTTTGGTTACAAATTCTACTCTTTCGTTAACATTTTGATAATTTCATTGACGACTCATTTTTTTCGACGAAAATTCAACACCTTTGTTGAAAGTTTGTCTTTTTTCATAGAAAATTGGTCAGGGTGATTGCGTCGTTGTTTGAGTCTAGCAGAATGTATTCAGGTAAAGAAAATTCGTCTTCGTACATTTCTCTAAGAATACTAGGAGGCACGCTCTTCCTTGACGGACTGTACTGCTGGAAATCAACAAAGGGCCTGTTAGAGCCAGCAGGTAGTGGGTGCTCAAACCCACAACAGCCTAATGTTAACCAGCAACAGAATAATAGTCTCACACAACAGCCTACTAATTGTGTACAGCAGCCCATTATGAAGCAGCAGCTGTCAGCTGAAAAACAACGAAGGGTCTGTCAGAGCCTGCAGGTGGTGGGTACTCAAACCCACAACAGCCTAATGTTAACCAGCAACAGAATAATAGTCTCACATAACAGCCTACTAATTGTGTACAACAGCCCATTCTGGATCAGCAGCCTACTGCTGGAAATCAACAAAGGGCCTGTCAGAGCCAGCAGCTGGTGGGTACTCACAAACCAAAACAGCTAGGCCTTGTACCAGCAATTGGTAGCATTTCAAGAATTTCAAGAAGCGCCGCAAGGACTTATGGCGTACGAACAATCGGAACAATAAGTATGGCTAGTGCACCAAGTGTGGACAATCAAGCAAGAATGCCAATTGGAAGAAGCACTTGCACAATCCTTTTTTTACGAGCAGCAAGTGGTCCAGGATCAAAAAGCGCTCTTGCAAGTACAAGCGGCGTTTCAAGCAGCTCAAGCAGAGCTCCGAAGAGCGCTGGCAATGCAGGCTGGAACCCATCAGCGCACAAAAGAGGAAGCTGTGCAGCAACCACTGCATTTAAATCCATTTTAGGTCAGTTGAATGTTCATTTACTTACTTTGAAATTCGTCTTTTTTATGTGTGAAATTGAATTATCGTGGTAAAAAATTCGTATTTGAATCTGAACTGTTTTCTACAGAATTTGTCTTTTTGGTTGAATTGAAGTATTTTAGATTGAAACTTTAAATATTTTTTGGTTTAAATATCTACTGTTACTCTAATTGTGGAGAATTTTATTTGGCTGAAGATTTATCTCTTTGGTTGAAAATGTATATATTTTGCTGAAAATTCGTGTTTCTTTTTGCTCAAAATAATTGTTTCAAATAAATCTTTTAACTAAATGTAGGAACAAACTTATTTTGCATTAACATTTTTTTTTTGAAATCTTCTGAACATTCAAATTATTTCTGAATGTTTTTAAAACATGTAAAACTTCCAAATAGATTTTGAAATAATTCAAAACTTTTCAAAAATTTGCTTAAATCGTGCAAAATTAAAAGAGTGTGTGGTATTTTTATTTTGTTGTTGAAGGTCGCAGAGCTTGCGAGCACGCGATGTATACCAAATATCTTTTAACGACATATATCTACCCGCGCTTTTTCGAGTAAATATATACAATTCTACCCGCACTTTTTTCTAAAAAAATCATTAAACATTTCCCAAACAATTTCCAAAAAACAATTTACAAAAATCAATTTTATATTGAAATTTCAATTCAAAACCCTCATGAATAGCAAACATATATCCAAAGTGATTTTTTCAAATTTCATCATTTCAAACGACTTTCGTTTTCGATTTATAGGATTTTTGATAGATTTGGGATTTTTGTAGAAGGGCACCAAATTTGTCAGAGAGCTCCCAAATTAAAGGATGGGAAGGATTTGGAGCGTCGAGAGAACGGGTAATGTCAGTGAGCAATGAAACATAAAATTAAGGATAGTTCATTACCAAACTTACAAGGGTTGGAGATAGCCCGTACTGCGCAAGTCCGAGCTGGGCGGTTAAGCCAACGTCGGTGGTTGGATGAACCCGGGCAGCGAAGACAAGATTCCTACAGGTAGCAGGTGGTTTTTCTCGAAGATGTCGATGAGGCCGTTGAGATTTATCCGTAAGGATAGCGTGGCGTCGTTGTATGGTGGATACGCAAACACGGGGTTGGGGGTTTCGTAAGGATCGACCTGTTTCCAGTGTAGGTAACACAAGACTGACTTGCGAGGACGAGGTTTTGGGTATTGGAACCAGGAAGTGGTACTCTCAACACTCCTGGTCCTAGGACTTTTAACTTTGTTACGCCCTCGGCTCACATTCGAGTCACCTCATCATGCATATCTTTCAACACCTTCGGGGACACACGATAATAGCTTTGTTTTATCGGTGCGTGTCCCCCCGACGTCTGTGCTATGAGGTGTGTGATCTGTTGCTGGAAGTACTTCAGGAGGGGGCTTAATAATCCCGGCAACTAACGTGTTCAGTTCTTGTCAATCCTTAGCGGTTATTTCCCTGAGGCCGCAACACTGGTCTCATGTTGCTGGATTTTTGTCCCTCTTCTCCAGCTCCAGTTCGATGCCTTCCTCAGTGTAATGGTGGACTAATTCCAGATAGTCCGCCATGTACAAGGCTCGTTTACTGCCATCGCGTGCTATTCCGAATGTGCGGATGAGAGCCATACCCAAGAATACCTGTTCTCCCATGCTCGGGACAATATGCATCTTCATCATTCGCGAAACACGATCGATTTCGATAGGGAGATAACAAGTGGCATGGACTTGACTGACGGTACAGACAGCAGTCATAAACGCTTCATTCGATGTCGTGTGCGATGTTGCCTTGAACCGTTCTGCTATAACCAAGCCAATTTCTCCCATTACTATTCGAGATGCCCCGCCATCAATCAAAGCGAGGACCTTAGGGGTAGTACCAATTCGGGATGTCGTAATGACTCACAGGGCAAGACCCTTTGTCCGCCTTTGGGGGCTCCTTCACTTCTAATCGCAGTGGCCGCGACGAAACTTCCTTTGATTCTCCTGCCAGGGGTTCTGCCTTTCTCTAACCCTCGTTATTCTATTAAGAACGATACTCGAGGGACTGGATGAAGAAGGGCTGACCCCTACGCCTTACCGCACCCACGACAATGACAACGCCTTCGGTTCTTTGGGCACCCGATTTTGTAGTGGTTTTGCTGAGTTCTTACGGTCCGGAGTGTTCCTACTGTTTCCTAATGAACCGTTTCCCACAGGACTGTCCTTTTTGGTCTGTGTCCTCTTCTCTTTGTACGCATATTCTGGAATAAGGGACTTCTCTTGGGAAGGAGGGGTTAGATCCTCACCAATCAAGGATATAACGCGCTCGTATTCCGCCGCTAGGACCGCCAGACCGTTGTAGTCAGTGAATTCGTAACGCCTGATGGCCCTCCTAAAGTCAGATAAGAGGTTTGCGTATAGTCGATTCATTTGGATCTCTAGATCCACAGGCCTTGTCGATAATTGATATAGCCCATACATGCAGGTGAGGTAATCTGCCACCGGCTCTTCTGGGCCTTGCCTGCGTGAGAGGATCTGCTCTTCCAGCCTTTCCTGATAGCAGGCGTCCCCAAAGCTCTGCCCTCTTCAACCCTCCACACGAAGGTGTCACGATTCTTGTCACGTCTCTTGGTTTGCTGAGGGCTCGCGTGGGGCCTCGCCCTCAACCCTGAGCATACCCTTGACTCGTTGTGGCTTCTGGTTCCAATCTTTGCGAAGCTCTTTGCCCAAACGCGTGTGTTTGCGCATAGCCCTCATATCCCGGCCTTTCCTCCCGCTCGCGGAAATACCTGTTCTGTGGTAACGCCTCTGCTCTCCTGTATGTCGCCATGGTTCCCTATCCAGCCCGTCTCGACCCTTGCGCAGTCGCTGGGACGTAGCGGTTCTGTGTGTCTTGCGTGGGATCTAAACTCTTGCTCTGGTACCGTCTAGGAGGTTTATACGCTCCATGTCCTGTGGCATACGGCCTATGCTTGGCCTCTCTTGGCTCTGAAAATTCCTGTGGCCCGTACCTATAGTAACTTTCGTATCTGCCCCTAGTTCGCCCCGACCGCGTTTGTTTGGCCTCTCCTTCCCTCGCTAAAATCGGATTCGTGTGTAAAAAGAGACTTGAATTTGGGTAGTCATTTGGAGCCAATTTGCCTCGTGTTCCGGCTGTACCGACTGGTTGGTCCACTTGCCCAGGGTGTCGTCACACTACTTCTTAGTGGCAGAGTGGCATGGTATTTCCAGTCTCCTATCGGCCGGCCCTGAGCCCTTCCGGTTGGAGCTCCGAGCTCCCTTCGTTCGCGCGACGATTATCCTCAACTTGGCTGGTTCTCGCGCTTCCACCCACCGAAGTTGTTTCCTGAGTGTGGAGGTGGGGTGTAGGTTGGCGATAACGCACCCCACAAGGCCTGGTTTCCCCCCATCCCGGGCCATTTTCGGTGCCAATGGGGGGGTCGTTTGCAACTTCTTAAATGGTTGGTGCACCCCGTTCCGGTGTCGGGTACCTTCCGGTGGACCCGCTATGTTTTCTTCAGTCTTCAAATTCTGTGATACCTGCCGCTGGTCGTCATCGTCTTCTGGGTACCAGGGTACCGCCTGGTCACCCCCCTAACGCGTGAAGTACCAACCCATTCGCTCCCGAAATACCTCGTCTACTCCACTCGTATTCAATTGCAACCCCCCTTAGGATTGCCCGTTGAGCCTAGCCCGCTAAATCATGCGCCCAACCCGGACTTCCCAGTCGTCCATTTGTGCGGCCTTCCCCTCCATCGGGTTGTAAGGGTCCATTACCCTAGGAACTTGATGATGGCTGTGATGTCCTCCCTGTCGATATCGATCAAGCTTTCTCTCCTTAGTCAAGCCTCGACACCGACCCCATACATTTTGTGCCCGTTATTCTACCTTTTTATTATTATTATACCATTAAACCATTTCCTTTTCGGAGTGGGCGTGACTCGCGTGTTATTTATTTAAATAACACGTTCGTTCCGCAACACTGCTCCGACCCAGGTTGGTGATTAATCTCTCTAGCGATCACCCCAAGTGAAGAGCTTCACAAGGTTGTTATGTAAGGTTTTCCACTCGGCCCATCAGTATCCAAGGTCTTTTGTTTCAGGCGTCATTCAATCCACTCACATTCTCTTTATAAACTATTTGTCGCCACACTTTTCTGTCTTGGCATACTTCTCTAGCTTCGCTCACGTCCATGAATTTTTTCATGCAAGCTCTCCTGTTTCTATGGCTCCTCATGTCTTTTCGGATTAAGTTCTCATTCGCACATTCTAACCATTCTTTCCGCGGTCTGCCTCTGGGCATACTGCTATTTACTTTACCTTTATACAGTTGTTTCGTTAGACGTTCATCTTTCATTCATTCAACATGTCCGAACCATCTTAACTGTTTTCTTTTCCATGTGTCAACTATTGTCTCTTTTGCACCACATTCTTTGAGGATTATTTCGTTTCTCATTTTGTCCATCAGTGTTTTCCCGCAAATTGTGCGTAAAGGTTTCATGCCAATCGCGTTAATTTTACTCTTATCCTGTTCTTGACAGGTCCATGTCTCGCCACCGTATAGCACAGTCGGTACAAATATATAATTATGTATTGTCATTTTAGCTATTTTTGATATATTTTTACTAGTGAGAATGGACCCTGCTCTACCGATAACCTTCCGACCCTCATTTATGTGTCTATCTAACTTCTCATCTATCTTCCCGTCACTAGTGAATAGGCTACCTAGATATATGTACTTATCAATTTGTTCTAATCTCTCATCATTTAGGGCAATGTTGCACACTGTTTTCTCACCATTTCCTTCAAACACTACGATTTTTGTTTTATTTACGTTAATTTTGAGGCCCATGTTCTTCATGCTTGTATTTAATATGCTCAACATTCTCTGCAAGTCTTCGATTGATTCTGCTATAACAACCTTGTCATCTGCGAAAGCTAACCCATGTACACTCACTGTCTCGAGATCTACACCTTCTTCGTAGAAGAGGACCATTCTTAGACACTTGTCCATAAATGTGATAAATAGCCGTGAGGACATAAAGCATCCTTGTTTAACGCCTAGCATAATATCACACCAGTCACTCAGATTCCCATTCACCCTTACACTCGCTTTGTTACCTGCATATATTGTTTTTATTGCTTGTAGGAGTCATCCATTGACTCCGTACTTTTTGAGGACTTCCCAAAGTTTACTTCTATCCACCTTGTAAAATGCTTTTCTAGGTCAACAAACGCTCTAAAACTTTCTTTCCTACTTTCAAACGTTTTTCTGTGTTCTGTTTCAAGCTAAATATTTGATCCGTACATGATCTTCCTGGCATGAATCCACTTTGGACTTCTCATATCTTTTCTTCTGTTATTTTTATTACCCTGCGGATAAGTATTTTTGAGTAAATTTTACTTACGGTACTTCATAAGCTGATACCTCTGTAATTATTACAGTTGCTATTATCTCCCTTCCTTTTGTATATTGGTACGATAATCGCTTTTCTCCACTCGGCTGGGACTTCCTCCATCTCGATACATAAATTGATCAATTCGCACAACCTTTGAGGTATGCACTCTCCACCGTTTTTTAAGTTTTTAATTATATCTCTAACTTCAGTGACACAGACATTCTAAATTGGGTTTTCTGATGCATTATGTTCTCTGTCGCAGTTCTGCTGTTCTATAGTTTCACCTCCTAATAATTCTTTAAAAGATTCTTTCAAAGCTTCTACTATCCCGTCTGTAGCATATAGTATGTCACCCTTGCTGTTTCTGTACTTTTAATTCCCTTCATCTTTTTAAATATTAGTTTCTTGCTTCGTTCAAAGTCGCTTTGTATTTTCTTCTCTTCTTCTGTTCTGATTTTATCTTTACTCTCCTTGACTAGTCGTTTAACTTTCCTATTTTTGTGTCTGTAATCATTTTTCAGTCACCAGACTTTCTTCCTACAACCGCTGTACCACACACTTCAGTCGCAGTTTTAACCATGATATCTCGTAACATAATCCAAGCGCCATCTATATCTTTATGGCTTCTAAGTGCCTCCCATGGGTTAGTCTATCTATTCACCTAGGTTCGGATCTTGGCTGGACAGTTAGTTCAGTAAATCCGCTCGTGTGAGCGGTTTTGTCTTTGCGTTTGAAGGCTAGGTACGGCTTCAACGAAACCCCAGAAATTTGTTTTTAAATATTTTTCTGCTTCATTCTTAAAACTTCGTTACAATATACAGTAACTGTTTTGTCGTAGACCGACCTATTGAACCGTAAAGGTTCAGGCATGCTCAAACGCAAAACTAAATACGTTCGGGCGTTCGCGTTTGCGTCAGGATAGAAACTGTGTTGAACAATGCTTTGGTTCACACCGGACAAGCGCATCGGCGACACGCTGCCAAAAAGTCTAACCTGACGCCTTTTACAGTTTTCACCGTACGCCTTCACACTGGGGCAAAGACAGTGCCTATGAAAAAATTTATTTTCACATCACAATTAAGATCCAGATTTATTTAAAAATGCCTACAGTTGCTAAAGCAACTATCCACAAATGTATTTCAGTAAAGCACAGAAGCTTAAAAATGTATTAAATTCATTATAAGTAAGTGTGTATCATCTATTGGTAACTTTTTGGTCGATTTCGTTGAAAAAACGGTTATTATTGAATCACGATGAACTTGAGCATCTGAGGATCTGACATTTTCTATGGATAAAATCAGAACCTTTTGCCAAAAATAGCTGGTTAAAGATCTCGTCCTTTTTTTAGGCCTTCAAAAAGCCTTCACGACACTACCTTCTTAATCTTTATTTGTACTCAAAGGATCTGTAAGCGTGTAGATTTTATGAAAACAGACAACGTCAAAATGTACATAAAACTAATACTAATAAACTTAATATGCATGAAGGGAATTTAAAAATTAAAAATGCAATTTTTTCTGATATCTTTATTGATATAATATTTTTTAAAAGAAGTAAGAAATTAGCAATCATAAGTTTGTTAGGAATTTTTTACTGAGTTATTAAAAAAAATGTGAATGGGTTGAGAATTGCGACCTGCAGCTGCAAACTTCCGCGAAAATCCATTCCTGAAGCACGCTGCTGTTGCCACAATGGACCGCGACGAATTTTGTTGGTGCCCCTCCACTCAGTATAACTCAAAAATGCGTTCGGCAGTAAAAGTTAATGCTGATACCTGACTCGTTTCGTGCGTTGCAGCTCTTGTTGCAACGAGTATATTAAAAAACTGCCCGCCGCGCGGGAACATTCTCATCGTGCTTATTCAGATATTGTAAAATAAATCACAAATTTTATTTTTCATGATTACTTTAATATTTGTTTTTTATTTTTTTATTAATACAAATTTATTTTTATTTTCTTGTTTTTACAATTTAAAAAAGTGCGCATCCTATAAAAAGGAATTTTGTTAATTAACATTTTATTGCACCTTGTGTCGTTTTTCCAAAAAATTAATTAATTTATTTTCAATGATATTTTTTACGTTTTGAACAAAAAATACACATCCTACCAAAACATTATTTGAAACAATTTTTAGATCTCCTTTGGGTGCCTAATTTTTGTCTATTCATCTTTTTTCGTAGCTTGTGTCTTTTGTCAAAAAATTTTCATTTTTATTCTTAATGTTGTTTTTATGAATAAAATAAAAACCACGCGTTCCATGAAAAATTTTAACAACAAAGTTATTGATATTTTTTTAGTGAACAACTTTTGTCTATCAATTTGTTTCGTACCTAGCGTCGTTATTCCATAAATTTAATTTGTTTATTTTCAATGTTATTTTTCACGATTAAAATAAAAACTACCCATCATGTCAAAAAAAGATCAATAGTTTTTTTACGAATAAAACAAAAACCGTGCATCCTATCAAAAAAAAATTATTAACAAATTTGCAGCTCATGTTTGGTAGAACAATTTTTGTCGTATTATTTTTTTTCGTAGCTTGTGTCGTTTGTCGAAAAATTTACGTTTTTTATTTTCAATGTAGTTTTTTATGAATAAAAGAAAAACTATGCTTCTCATTTGAAGGTCAATAATAAGTAATTTGTAAATCTTTAATAAGTGCACAATTTTTGTCTCATGCTCTTTTTTCGTATCGTTAATAGTTTGACAGAAAAATAAAATGTTGTATTTTTAATTATTTTTGTGCAATCAAAATTAGAATTTTCGATTTTTCAAGAAAATTGAAAAAGTTGTTATGATAACCTTGTAGGGCCTTCAAAAATTAAAATTTTTCTTCCCTTGACTTTTTCTTCATATCGTGCGTTGTTCGGCTCAAAATTGTAACTTTCCTTTAATGTTTGGAATTTTGTTAATGCTATAACTCTGACCATTTTCTTTTTATTCAAAAAAGTCGTAAAGATAAATTGTTCGACTATTGGAGTACCATAAATAGCCTAATAAAATGCATACATAGAGACAGACACATTCGTAAAAACCTGTTTTTTTGGGTTCAGAGTTATAATTCGTTTTCTCGGGCCGTGAGTGAGGGTGGCAGTTGTTAGACATTCGGCGAGGCGCACCCGGTACCCGAGATCCCCGTCAACGGAAGCCTGCCGTGAGTCGTTCGAAGCCGTGGACTTTTCGCTTACCGGGTTACTGCCCCATCACTCCACCTCGCCCGTGGGTACTCCTAGTGCCACCCAGCGTTCTTTTGCCATCACCCAGCGAGATCGTGTGTCCGCGAACCCCCACATCTTCGAGGCCTTCCCGCGACATCGCCCCACCTCGGGCCGAGTCCCCCGCGATCGGCGGAGCGTGTCGCCACCCCCTCATCCGGGAGTAGTGACGTCATCTTCCTCGCAGCTGACGGTACGCCCGAAACATTTTCACCGTCGCTGCTCGAATCGCCGCCGTCGAAACGTTACAAGGGAACCCACTCTTGCAAGCGAAACCTTGATCGCGATTTGGCCGCGGGCCATCTCACCTCCTTCCCACTTCCTTCCCCCTTCCCCCTACCCTAAGATCCACAAGTCGACGCACTCGTCGCACTCCCCTCGCTCGGTTCCCCACCTGTCAGATCCATGCACTCATGGACGGCCTGATTGCTTGGCAGAGGCTAATAAAGGGGGATATCAAGAGGGTATACCCCAGCCCCCTGCTAGTCAGCGTAACCCACCTCAGGGTATGAGCGGGCTCGACGGTTACTTATCTGCACCGCCGTCACGGAATCCGGCTTCACGACCACCCCCAAGCAATTGAACACGGGGTCTCGTCACGTCAGCTCCTTCTCCTCACCCCGCGATTCCTCATTCGTTTCCTTCCAAACCTCAGGGGAACTCCCCCCCCCCCCCCTCGAACGCACGCCGCACACCATCGTCACGACTACAGCTAACATCCTCATCCGTGAACATTACTAAGGCTCACTGTATATCTCCCCCACCCACACGCTCACGAAGCAAAACACGGGGGTAGCTATGAAATTGGCGGTTCGAACGTGGGGCTTGAGAAAATTTTTCTTGATTCTCAACGGAGTTGAGAACAAACCCATAACCCTAAAGAGCTCATGATTCGCTCACCGACATCATCTCACCGAGGCAGGCCGGCTAGAACAGTTTCTACCCGGAGCCATACCAAATCCTTGACCGATCGGGCCTCAAAATGGTACGAAGTATACGAAAACTAATCTTTACCATGGGCTAAGTTCAAGGGTCTCCTCATACAACACTTCGCGGGCTTTACAGCTTTGAATAAGCTGCACGTAAAATTATACGCGACTAAGCAAGAAGAAAAAGAAGCAGTCGGAGTCTTCTTGCAAAAAAATACTTCTTAGCTCTCCGCCTTTTGCCCCGAGCCACGGAGGCGCAAATAATCTCACTCTTACTAGAGGCTTTGAAGCCCTCAATCCAAAAGGTCCTCAGGGCTGCGACTATCTCCACTTTCGAGGAATTGGTGGAACATGCCGTCCAGGCCGAAGCAGATGAAACGGAAGAGAATCCCCGCAAGGCCGCAGCCTCAGCCAAAACTGCCACCACGGCGCGAACCGGGCAAAGTACCAACACGACAGCCACCACCCCCTACGTACGTCCAACCCCGCAGTGCCATTACTGCCCTGGTAGGCACTTTCACAAAGACGGCCCGGTGATTAAGGATAGACAGAACGCCGCGGTCCCGGGAAACTGGAGGCATCAGGCGGCAGAAGCCGATGCTCCTGCCATCCCGATTACATCGAGCGCACCCCCGTCATAAGCGCTGTATCGGCCGAACTCAGCAGCCTACCCAGAGTCAGAATTCTCATAGGCAATAGAGAAATAATTGCTGAGATCGATACGCTCGCCTCGGAAAATTTTGTGAATGAATCCATTCTGACCGAAGCCGAGTTACAAGGTCGCACACCTTCTCCCCCCCCCCATGCCCTTCTGGCCGCCGTGGGGGCAACAATAAAATTGAATTGTACTGTCACATTAAGGGCAACGCTCCAGGAAGTCGAGTACGAGTCTACCTCAGTCCCCTCCCCCACGCACACCAGCTTGCCTCCCCACAGAGGAGATCTCCGTGGAAAAAAGTTTGCCTACGAAATTTCAGGCGAAATTTACGGAACGCATTTGCCTACATGCGTCCTTATTCCACGGAGGCGGACGCCTCAGACAGACGATGGCTAACGTACAACACTTTATCCAATTAACAGATGACCACCCTTTTCGTGAGGCACCTCGTCGATATTCTGACGAAAAACGCCAGTATATCGACGTCCAGGTCCGTGAAATGTAACGAGACGGCATTATAGAGCCGACTACCTCCCCTTTCAGCTCGGCGATTGTGATAGCAGGCAAGATTACCGGTTTTGTATCGATTACCGTCGTTTGAACGGTATGACTGTCGATGCACCCCAATGTCTGCCTAGAATCCACGAGACATTAAAGGATATAGGCACGGCGAAAATCTTTTCAACCCTTGATTTAAAAAGCGGGTACTGGCAAGTGCCAATGTCGCCAGGTTCCCGCCAGTACACCGCCTTTTTAACCCTCGGAGGCGGCCAGTTTCAATTTAGGGTGATACCTTTCGGTTTAAAAAATGCCCCGGGGATCTTTCAAAACTTGATGCGTCAAGTGTTGGCCGAGCAATGGGGTATGTTTGCCAATGCGTACCTTGACGACATCGTTATTCATTCAAAAACCTGGGAAGAGCACTTACTTCATTTATCCCTTGTTTTCGAAAGGTTAAATATATACGGTCTGACTATAGCACCAGCAAAGTGCAGCTTCGGGCAGACAATCCGCAACGCCACACCCCCACGCACCCGAAAGGAAATGAGGTCATTCCTGGGCATATGTAACTGGTGAAAGAGTATATACCCAATTCATCCATCATACTCGCACCCCTTTCCGATATGATTTCAACAAGCGCCCCTACAAGATGACCCCCGAAAATCTAAAACATTTCGAGGCAGCCAAAGCGGCCCTGACCCCGAATTACGGTTCGTTCTGCAAACCGACGCGAGTGCCCGATAATTTCGGTCGCTAGCGCGAAATTCTCGCCCACCGAAGCCCGGTACCACTGCAACGAGCAGGAGTGCCTGGCTATCGTGTGGGCCATAAAGCGATACCGGCCTTTCCTCGAGGACCGCCCTTTTACTCTCCGCACCGACAGCAAGACGTTGACCTGGTTGGAACGTCAAAAGGACACGAGGGATAAGCTCACTCGATGGGACCTTTTTCTTAGCCGGTTCCCTCGCACCATAGAGCACGTACCCGGCAAGGAGAATGGGCTAGCTGTCTGACGCACTTTCCAGGCACCCTAATCCAACCGAGCTATCACCAGGCGAGCCCGACCTCGAACAAATGCTGCCACCCACAACGTACACTGGACGCCAGGATGGCGGCCCGACACTGCCAGTCCTCAGCGCTCTCGCTCGACCGCCGTTGTTCCGAGAAGTCATCGAGGCCCAACAAGAGGACCCTGCCATCACCAAGGACGTTCTTCGATGGCGTGAATTATCAACGCTGCCGAACCGCACGACAAGCGAGGCCGAATTCTTCGAAAAACATCGATTAACGGATAAAGGTTGGTGGCGACGCGACGACATGGGAGTATGGAGATTACTGGTCCCAGTAGCCCTCCGGACGAAGGTAATCTGGGATTACCACGACACAGCGATAGCAGGACACCCCGGGACGGACGAAACAATCCGTTCAATCAAGGAGAACTTTTTCTGGCCCGGAATGAGCCGAGAGATACGCAGGTATGTAGCAGGGTGCCACCTGTGCATCTGCTGTAAACCTGTACGAGGGCAGCAGCCGGACGGACAACGACCGCGGCCAGCCCGCACAGCGCCGAAAATTATAAAATTAATGGAGGAGGAAATTTTCAGCAGGTTCAGGTACCCGCGCCGGGTCCTGAGCGACAACGGACCGCAATTCACGGGTCATGCCTGGGCCGAGGCGAGTCGTCGGTGGGGTTGTGAATTATGGACCACACCCGTATATCGCCCGAGGGCGAACCCCACCGAGATGCGCAATCAAGAACTTGAGAAGGGACTCAGGCTCCGCTTGAATCACAACAGTCAACGGACTTGGGATAAGATAACGCGAAACTGGCTCCAGCCCGACTCGGGCCCTTCCAGGTCCTCGACCAGATCTCCGGTGAAGTTTACTGGCTATGGTTGCGCGACTGCACTAAAGAATTAATATCCCTATAAATTATACGCCGCCGCTAAAAAACGGAATGAAAATACTGTTATCAGTTACGGCATTATGGTGTTTTCAAAAAACTCGCGTCTGAAAACTCAAAATCATGTAACTCTCTGAATTGTGAATATTCGAAGAAAAAGAATTTGAATGGCCTTGTGGTGATTAGCAAAAGATAAAACAAAAGAAGCCTTCATACCCATAATAGATATGTATTAAAAATGGTTATTTGATTTTGATCAAACTACGGATTACAAAGAATATTATATTCAAGTTTTTCTTTGTTCTATTGAATTAATGATATACGTACTGTAGAGTATCTTCATTGGAAGCAACTGCTTTAAACCAACGTGGAAAGATTGGAAAACTTCTGCCTACGGGACATTTCCTCATTTCAATGACGTTCATATCGTCAACCGCACCGCTTGTCACGTTTATTTTTATCCTCGAACTATATTTATCTGCCTTATATATTCCAAGAAGAATCCCACTATACTCCAGTATTGCAAAAACGTCACCATTGGATGTTGATAAAACAATATATTCTCGGGTTGGTACGGGCACGTATCTATTCTGCTCTGGTCGCAATTTAATTGGTAAAGCGGCAGGAATGACATATCTTCGAAATTCAAATTGCCGGTTTGCATTTTTTTGGGTAATAAGCCGAATATATCCAAGTTTTGCAAGTGCATATCCAAGTACTTCATGAGGAAAAGGCCTGCCCGGAGAAGACCTAGACTGTCTGGCAGAAGAAGAACTATTTCTATCTGTCCTATAAATTCCACCAGGGGAACTGGTCGAACTTGATTGGCCAATCAAGTCTCTTTAAAAACCCGGGAGGTCGAAAAGCCAAATCGGGTTGGTATTTGCTGTTTTTTCTTGTTTTGTTAAGTTTGATGAGGGAATTTGTCCTTGGCGTAAGATGTTGGCCGTCCTACGCCGTATGTTATTCGCTTTCTCGGTGGAAGGGTATATATTGTGGATTCCAAAATACTTATGCTTTCTCCTTTCGAGATTTTTGAAGGAATTACTGCAAAATTATATCCTTTAGCTGAGATGCTGGTTAGAGATGTTTTTACTGTGTTAGTTGGTGGCGTGTGCCTTACACTGTTAGAAATATCTGGTTGAATTTTCAATTACATCCGTGTGAAGTTTTATGCAATTACTGTAATTGAAATTTCAATTACATGTATTTGAAAATTCAAACACATGTGTTATTGAAATTTCAAATGATTGTAATTGAAATTTCAAATGATTGTATTTGAAATTTCAATAACGGTAATTGAAACAGCTGTATAGGGCAAAAATAGAATACGCAGTTAATGAATTTCAAAACGAATACTTTTTTAGGAACCCAGATAGATTTTAATACAGATTTTTGAAAACCCCAAACTTTATAAATAATTCATGTAGAATTTTCCAAAATATCTTTAATAAAACTATCTAGGTTCCCAAAAAAATATTTATTAGAAATTCATTAACTGCATACAAAATTATACAAAAATATGGAAACATCATTTTAAATATGAAGGAATTTTTTCCCCCTTGAAAACACATTTTTTGTTTGTGAAACTTCATGTATTAGTCTTCAGTCTTCAGAAATTTACAAGCTTTTAAGTTATAATATACATGTAGTATTAAATTAAATTAAAAACCCAAAGCACGTTTTGCTTGTCATTTAACAAGCATCCTTTCCAAATAAAAAAAAAAGAAAACGTTCTGTATAAATGTAGTATGGAAACACTTGAAACGCAAAATAGATTAAAAAACGTTAAACTTATTTGTGAAATCATTTAAGCCGTCTCCGAGTTTTTTTACATCCATATCGTAAGGCTGTGACCTTCTTTTAGCCCCAGTTGCCCTTTTATCTTTCTGTGTTTGTGGATTGATTTCAAACATTATCCTATACAAATATATAATTTAAAATAGAAATGTCAACTTACAGATGTTTAATATGTAAAAAAAGTGTATAACATATAGTTTTACGTTTTATAGAAACTAGATATATGTACCTATGAATGAATTCCAAACTTTTAGCGAGTTTTGTAGGATAAGCGTATCCAAAGCAATAATAGCTAAGAAAAGTGATGTAAATTCCATCTTGGAAGTTTTTTACTTTAAAAAATTCGCCTTTTTCCAGAAAAACAATCAATGAGGTGGTTTCATCAAAAATCGAATTGCCCGTAAAAAAGAATTTTTTCATTAGAAAAAATGTTTCAAGTACGAGCGATATTTTGTGACTGAAATAACACTCTAAAAGACAAAAATAGAAAGAAATTATGTTTATAATTTTTAATTTCAGTATTGGTATTTCTCAGAATTAAAAGAAAGTATCACTTCCAAAAACCTTAAAAAGGAAATAGCCAAAGTATTATCTATGGAAGATTAAAGTTTATGTGAAATATATCTGGAAATAAATATCATGATATTACACACCTTTTATAACCAAGACAGGATATGGTGAAATTTCCTTCTTCACAGCCTCATTAGTAGTGGTATTCTGAAATATTAAAAATATAAGTGGAATTAGTTCTTATTACAAATATGGATTTTCATAAAATGTATTTGACACAAATGATTATAAACAAACCGATAAAATGATAATGAACTTACGTCAAAAACTTTGAACAATAAATCCTGATCTTCACTGAAATTCAAGACGAGTAAAGGAAACATTACTATTAGCTTGGGAATATTGCTGCGTGTAACAAGAGCCATCTCCTTCGCTTCCTGTAACACTTTGTTAATGCTTTTTGTTTTCGCTACTTCACGTGCGACTGACTATGTACTACCCTTGTTGTTGTCATTTTTTAGAAGTGTATTACTTGCTTGAAGTTTGAAATATCGTCGAATGGGATCTGGAATATCAAGAAGTCTCTGAGACCATGTTGTTGAGACATTAAATCCTAATAACTGACTGGCGTGCAGGCTCAAATAATCAGTTTCGCGTAGAAAAGGCCACTTTGTCAAAAGCTGATTTAAATCGCGATCTTGAACATTAAACTCTACCCTTTCAAGAACATATGTGTCTCTCATTAAAACGTTTATCTCAATTTCATCCCTTTCATTGGCGTTTTTATTGTTTCAATCGTGTGCAAAACTACAAATCTTGCCGACGTTTCGTGAACGTTTTATTTCGTGATTGATGAAAAGACCCACCGGGGGAACTGGTCGAACTTGATTGGTCAATCAAGTCTCTTTAAAACCCCGGGAGGAGGGAAAGCCAAATCGGATTGGTATTAGGGATCGTTCATATATTACGTAAGCCGTTTTTCTTTTGTTTAAATAAAGACGAGAACAAAATCGCTGTGAAGTTGAGAAGGAAACAACGATATAAACGAAAGAAAAACGGCTTACGTAATACATGGACGACCCCTTATATCCATTGTCCCTCTCGATGTTATTGGAGTGTTTGAAGATTTCGATTGCTTCTCTATGTTTTCTTGTAAAAATATTTTATGTTTTTACGATGACGGTAGTTTCGTCAAATAAAATGCTATGTCTTGTTTCGATATGATGCTCAGCTAGTGGTGATTGCGTGAAATGTTTTATCCTGACTTTACTCTCATGTTCCTTCACACGTTGGCTTACCGAAGCTCTTCCCTTCCCTGTAAAGGCCCCCTTCCCTCCCCATCCTCACGTTAAAGTCCCCACCCATTACCACCATACCCTCCTCTCTTTCACCTAACAGGTCTTCCACCCTTTCTTTAATTCTTTCTTTCCATCCCATCCTTATTGTACACTGTCACAAACTTACACGTTACCCCTCCTATCTTTACTTCCCTCATTTTCACCCCCTCCACCTCTTCCTCTCTGTGAGCTTCTTTCTCTAATCCATCTCTAACCCCCGTTGTAATTCCCCCATTAGCCCTTCCTTTCTTCTTCACTCTGACCGCCTCCTGGAGTCTCCACCTATACCCCCTTGGCAGCTTTGGCTTTATTTTATCCCATTCCTTTCTTTCCACCCACGTCTCTACCAGCCCTACCACATCAAATTCCTGGATATACCTCCAGAACTCCTCATCCTTCTTCTTTACCCCTGCTACGTTCCAATAAAGCACCTTCAGAACTCCTTTACCCTGCATTACCCGCACCCCCCTACTTCCTACGAAACAAATTCCCCTGCACTTCCTTCAACACCTCTTTCTCCTCGTCCCACACCCACATTTTCTGGTCTATTTTTATTTTCCGATATCCTACCTTCGCCGATCTCCCTTCACTCCTCTCCTTCCTAGCCCTGTCGTACAGCATTCTCTGTACATGCCTTTCCTTTCTCGTCAAATCGTGATCGACGAAAACTTCCTTATCCTTTTTATTATTATTATTATCGATTAGCGATTCGAACTCGAAAGTTCATCGCCTCATCTACCCGAAACCGCCACACATCTCTATCCTGTGCATCCTCCATCCAGTTTAAGTAATCACGTCCTAGTTCTTTTAGATCATCCCTTACATTTTTCTCCCATCTATTTCTCGGTCTGCCTAGAGGTCTCTTACCAATCGGTTTCCCTCTTAAAACTTGCGCCACTGTTCTTTCATTGCCCATTCTTGCTACATTCCCCGTCCATCTTAATTTACGCGCTTTCATTACTCTATTAATATTTGCTGACCCGCAGAGAGCGTGCAGCTCATCATTATGCAGTTTCCTCCATTCACCAGTCTCTTCGTCCCTCTTTGGACCATAGATTTTTCTAAGTACTTTATTTTCAAAAACTCTAAACCTATTCTCCTCTCCTTTCGTCAGCGCCCACGTTTCACACCCGTACATAACGACCGGCATTATTATTGTTTTGTAAATTCTTACTTTGATGTTGCTAAATAGCAATCGCGATTTTAGTAGTGTGTTTGCTGCATAGTAGCACCCATTGCCAGCGTGCAGCCGTGCGTTGATTTCCGTTTTAATATTATTTTTGCTAGTTATAATAGACCCGAGGTATTTAAACTCGTTAACCCTTTCGAATTTCATATTTCCGGCCATAAGATCCCCGCCTACATTACTTTGTTCGGATCTGACGACGGTCATATATTTTGTCTTTGATTCGCTAACTTCCAAACCAATATCTTTGGCTTTTGTGATCAGGATCTCTGCGTTTTTAGCTACGGTTTCTTTATCATCCCCTAGTAAGTCGAGATCATCCGCATACCCAAGAATTTGTATTATCCCATTGAGGGTTGCACCGGTCGGATTCACTTGTACTTGTCTGACCACGTATTC
Organism: Andricus curvator; assembly: GCA_932195095.1. Classification (NCBI taxonomy): domain Eukaryota; kingdom Metazoa; phylum Arthropoda; class Insecta; order Hymenoptera; family Cynipidae; genus Andricus; species Andricus curvator. The sequence continues at coordinate 24,430 of CAKNYM010049085.1, forward strand.
TAAAACTAAGTTGAAAAGGACGCACGAAAGTGCATCGCCCTGTTTCAGGCCATCGCGGATCGAAAACTCTTCCGATAAACTTCCGTTTGCACGTATTCTACCCCTACGGCCGCTTAAGCAAATTTCGATAAGTCGAACTAATTTTCTAGGTATACCCAAGAACTCTAGGATCCAGTACATTCGTTCGCGTATAATAGAGTCGTAAGCTTTTTTGAAATCGACAAATAGCTGATGCACTACTTCATTTAATTCCCATTTCTTTTCTAACAGTTGTCTAATTGTAAACATTTGATCGCTTGTAGATCGGTTTCGGCGGAATCCACACTGGTAATCCCCAATGATTTCCTCGGCAAAAGGAGTTAGTCTACTTAAGATTACATTGGACAGGATCTTATAACATGAAGGCACAAGTGAAATTCCCCGATAATTGTTACAATTCGTTTTATCGCCTTTTTTAAAGATAGGAATAATAATAGAGGTATTCCATTCCTCCGGCATGCGTTCTGTTTTCCAAGCTGCGCGTATTAATTTACAAATTTGCCTTGTGAGGCAAGGGCCTCCATTTTTTATCAGTTCTGACGGTAGGTCGTCGATGCCCGCGGCTTTGTTATTTTTCAACTTCTTTATGGCCATTTCTATTTCTATATCAGTAGGATCATCAATTAATAGATCAACAGTGTGGATTTCACCGAGATTACCTTCAACGGGGGCTTCGCGTACATTTAATAACTTATCGAAATAGTTTTTCCATAAATTCAGTCTCTCTGTCGCATCGGCTACCAGATTGCCATTTTCGTCCCTCATTACTTCCGTTCTACTTTGAAAGCCTTTCCTTATAAAATTGATTCCCCTGTACATCTCACGCGGGTTATTTTGTTTATTATGCGTTTCTATTGCTAGTATTTTATTCTTTTCGCACTCCCTTTTCTTGGATCTATAAAGCCTATTTGTACTTTTACTAATCTCAAGATACTTCTTATGTGTTTGATCGCACTTATTTTGTAAACTAATTAGTTTGGCCTTTCGACGTTTTTCAAACCAAAGTTTGCACTCTTCGTCAAACCATGGTTTACTTTTGGTTACTTTCTTTAAACCTATAGTAAGTTTCGCGGCTGTCTTTATCGCCTTTTTCATATTGCTCCACAGGGTTTCCGAGTCCTCCACGTAATTATCGTTATCGTCTCTCTGTTCTTGGAGAACGTCGAAACTATTAGATATCTCAACTTGATAATTTAATATTTCTGTTGGTGTTTTAAACTTATCTATATTGAAGCGAACTGTTGGCTCTGTGCGGCTTCTTTTGTTACTTAACGCTAGCCTAGATCTTAGTTTTACTATCACGAGAAAGTGGTCTGAATTTAAATCCGCTCCCCTGCACGATCTTATATCGAGAATGTTTGTATGACGTCTTCTGTCAATTAGAACGTGATCAATCTGATTGCGAGTGTTACCATCTGGTGATGTCCAGGTGGCCTTATGTATATTTTTATGCTTGAAAAATGTGCTTTTGACAACGAGGTTCTTTGAAGCTGCAAAATTTATTACTCTAGTCCCATTATCATTACTGACGTCATGCAAACTTTCCGACCCTATTGTAGGCCTATACATCGGTTCTTTTCCAATTTTCGCGTTGAAATCTCCCAATACTATTTTTGCGACATACGTTGAGAACTTGTCAAAAACCTGTTCGATTGTTTCGTAAAAAAGATCCTTGGTATCTTCGTCTTTGTCCTCGGTGGGGCAGTGCACGTTGATCCACACCTGTTTGCTGAAATTACCCCTTAGTACAATATATGATAACCGATCGTTAATGAATTGAATGTCGATAACCGCTTGCGAAATTCATTTATTAATGAGAAAACCGGTTCCCAGTCTGAACCCCTTAGCCCGGCCAGCAGGTTTCTTGAAGTGCTATTAAGTCAGTATCGTATTTGATTGCTATCTCAATGAGTTCGCTAAATCCGCCAGTATTTAGACTACACGCGTTCAGAGTTCCCGCCCTTAGATATTTTATGGTAGTTTTTTGTTGTTGCAAGTTAGCCATGGTAGTTTCGTGGAAATCCGCACGTTAGGATCCTATTCCGATCGTAGGTGAGTCCACCGTCCCAGAAGTGATAACCCCCATACCTCTCTGGGTCTAAGTATGGGAGCTTTCCGACTTTGACAAGGATCATGTCAACTTGTCGTCAGACACATTACAGTTTCATCCTCGTATCCTAACATCCCCCTGCAAGGCAGCGCGCTTACTGGCATCAATACCCCTCTGGCCCTGTGCAGGCGAATCATTCCACACATCCCTTGCGGCCAGTGTCATCGCTGCGGTGTCCAATGGGGTAGCAGGATTTTTCCCTTACAAGATTTTTAGTTTTGGTTCGGGTATAGTTTCTAGGTGGATACACGCTGCACCTCGGCTTGCCAGAACCCACCCATTGCGTGTGAACGCGAATGGGTGAGTCCTCTCAAGCCATGGTTGTCGTGTACCTATTTTCTACCAGTGCTGAGTTCACCACACACACGACTGGTTCCTATCGGCTGTCCGCGACTGCTTATTCTTGTATTCGCAGCTAACCTTAGGGGCTGTTCAGCCTCACGGGCCGTTCCTCTATCCGCAACCCGAGGACGCGCTACGTAGTGGTGACAGGAAACCCACCGAGCAGCTTCCTTATCCTTTATCCTATTTTTATTTCGCATTACCCCTAACTTTTCTTTCCAGCTCCCCAACTCCACAACCGCCACTTCTTTCTCCTTTCTCCCCTCCAACCTAACATTCCCTACCCTGCCTTTATCCCACCCTATGCTCTGTAGCAGCGCTTCATGCCCTCCCTTTCTTCCCCGCTCTTCAGCTTCAACCCTGTTATCACAATATTATTTCTCCTGTCTGCCTTCCCCTTTCTCTCCATTCTCAACTCCATTGCCCTTATCCTTTCCCTATCCGCCCTCTCCACCTTTTCATTCCTACACTCTCCCACTTTCTCTTCTATCATATTCCCTACCACCTCCAAAATACCTTTAATCTCGTCCCCGATATCCCCGGCTCCTATTTCCATTTCCGTCCTGCCCTCCACCTTCTCAAGCCTTTTTTCCGCGCTCTCCATTGGGGGGGGGGGGGGGTGACCTACTTGATCCCGCTTTTTCTAAAATAGTTCTCGACCTCGCTTTTCTCCGGACTCTCTTGGCTGTCTCTCTTCCTCTTCAAGAGATCCTCCCCGTCACTTGCGCTAGTCTCTCTCTCCCTTACCTTCTCGCTTCCTTCTTTCCCAGCGTTCCGCTTTCTCCCTCTCCCCGACGCACCGGTCGACACCGGGCCACGCGCTGTTGGCCGTCGTGGCTTGTGGAAAATCCTCCCCCCCCCCCCCCCGTCAGTTTCACTACCAGCACTGCAAGTACTCTGGCTGTCCACCTCCCGCTCTGCCGCCGGTAACTGGGATCTCTCCATGCAGTACCTTCCGCAATCGACAGATGTCTCTGCAGAATGTTGGCGTCTTTACCCGCAAATTTACCTAGAATTACCATAACAAACAATGGGTCATGTCATGAATATGCATACATATATGGTCTATCATCGATGAATACATTTTTGATTGACTAATTGTATTTTCAAACTTACCGCAATATGTACTGTTCATCCAAATTAAATATTAAAACTCAGTGGTAGTCCTCATATATTTAAGAAGTCAAAAAAATCAAAAAATCTTCTTCCTTCAAGTGTTCATAACCTCACTAAATGTGAAATAGGTATTTGGAGCTATTTGAAAAAAGTGTATTTAGTGGTTTTGAGTTTGTCATTGTCACTATTGTTTTTGAATTTACTGTTCTAAATTGGTGTAAAAAAATTGTGCAACTATTGTTTGAAATAATGAAAAAATGAAACTAAAAAATGAAAAACTAAAAAAATAGCCTCTAGTTTTAGTTCTAGTTCCCTCCTACCGGAAGAACCAATTGCCGGCCATAATCCTGCACGTTTACAATCCTGCTGCCCCACCTGCATATCGGGTTTTTTTACATCATGAAATCAAGAACAAATCATACTCTCCAGATTTATATCAAGTACACAAATAAATAGTACGTAATTGCTGAGCAATCATAAAAAATGTCAACCTGTAGAATAGAAATTTCTCCGAAATTACAAATAGGAGATTCGTTGCGTCTGTTAATATCTTTCTTATGAAAAAACTCTACAGTGAGAGCTTTCTTACTTAAACTAACACTTTTATTAAGCTCAGGTCTTCTCAAGCTAAGCTATTAAAATCTTTAGCTTTCTTGAAACGATGTAGGGACAAAAATATCGTCCCAAAATTCTTACGAATGGAAAAACATTTGGGAACATCTGAATGAAAAATCAATTCTACATAAACCAAATTTCCTTCTGTCGAATGAAAGAATACGCCATACCTTTGTCTTGCTCACTGGGTTCAAAAATCTATTAAAACTCAACTTTGACCTATCAAATACCCTCAGATTTGACATTTGGTCTACATTGGATCGTATGTCATTAGACCAATCCCAACGGATTGAAGATCTTTCCACTCAAAAACAAATAATAAAATTTGACATATTACTTCCAGTAAGGCACACACAACTAACTAACACAGTAAAAACATCTCGAACCAGCATTTTATCAACTGAATGATTTCAGCCTTATCTAAAGGATATGATTTTGCAGTAATTCCCTCCAAAAGCTAGACAGAAGAAATCATCAGTATTTTGGAATCCACAATATATCCGTCCATCCAAAAAGCGAATGACATACGGCTTAGGACGGCCAACATCTTACGCCAAGCACAACTTCCCTCCTGAAACTTAACAAAACAAGAAAAAACAGCAATTAGAGAAGTTAATCGGAATAAAGAAATCATAATATAACCCGCAGATAAAGGCAACACAACAGTAATAATGAATAAAGAAGACTATAACAACAAACTCATGTACCTCCTAACTGACGATACACATACAAAATTGGAAAAAGACCCCACAAAAACAATAGTTAGCAAAAAAAACCCTTCTAAAAGACTCTAAAGTCGACAGCAAAATAATATCTAAATTAATACCTACTAATCCCATCTCTTCAGAATCGTCAGCGCAATGAACTCACCAACTTACAACATAGCACGCTTCCTTAGCAAAGAACTGAATCCTTTCACTGGCAAATCTATCACACACGTCTAAAACTCTTTTGACTTTATCAAAACGATATAACAGATTCACGTTCAACCCCAAGACATCCTATTGAGTTTATACGTAGTATCTTTCATCACAAAATCACCAATCTCTGATACAATCAATATTATTAAATTCTTTGCAAACTTCCCCACCGATCTCATACCTTTGATGGGACTCTATCTCAATCATACTTACAGTAAACTTTTTTTATTCTACAGTTCGCTTATTCTACAGCTCACATATTCTACATACCCTATACACGCTTATTCTAAGTTGCGCAGTTTCGATCCGATTTGGCTTTCCGTCCTCCCGAGTTTAAAAAAAAAAAGACTTGAGTGGCCAATCAAGTTCGACCAGTCCCCCTGGTGGGGCTTTTGACCGATCACAGGCAATGTTCACTATTTGTCGGCAAGATTCGTAGTTTTGAACACGACTGAAACCCGAAACACATAATTTCATTATAATAAATCATCGTGATAGTGTGAGAGGATTTTACGGAATTTGTGTGGAAGGTGTGAGTGGAGTGTGAGGCTGGAAGCCGAGGAGGTAAGTAGGGTCGTGTGGGGTGAATTGGGGAGATAAAAAGTAAGTTTCAGCGTGGGTGTGACACACCTCCCCAAAATCTTAATGACATCTTTTTTTTCATCCTTAAAGTCATTACTCTTGACGCTCTGAAGGATGCTTTCCGTGCCGCGTCGTGGCGGCGCAAATGTGAATCATTTTTTCGATTCAAAGTTTTACAAATTATCAAGAATATCAAATACTTTAGCCAAATAAAATTCACTTAGTAGAAGCAAGCTTTTTCTCAGTGCAATAGTATTGCATTTTCTATACTTTGTTAATCATTTTAAATGTTATTACAACGTATAATAGTTTCTTCTGCTTGAAAGTTTAACCAGTTGGTAGCTAATAATACTGATTAGTTAAAAATCCATTTTTTGTTGAGAATTCAAATATCTGATTGCAAATTTGACTTTTTGGGTTACAAATTTATCCCTTCGGTGGAAAATCTTTGTTGTTTGAAAATTAAACTTTTTTGTTGGTAATGCAACATATTGTGACATAATATCTGTAGAATTTAAAGCGTTTCATATTTAAATGCATATGGTATCAACATTAGTGGTATTCAAAAGAATTTATTTATCTATTATTCCCTTATTTTTGTGAAAAATCATCCCGTTGCACCTTCTTTAAGAGCATTTTGGGCTCTAAAATGCGACATTTTATTATTTTTAATTGCTCTAGATTCATTATTGAAATTCAGAAAAACGAAAAAAACTCAGAATAAACGTAAAATACGTGTTTAACCAACGGCTATGTTACTTTCGAGGGAACTACAAATTGACGTCGGTTCGGGTATCAGGTTCGCAACACGGCCTAAAAACACGATAAATTTGGACAAATAAAGATCTGTTTTCTGGAACCTTTCTTCAATCTATGAGCGTATGTCGATATAATTTTTCAGATACCGCTATTTGTTCTATAACATACAGGTATACAATGACATAGACTAGAAAATCTCTATGAAACTTTATTGTCAAATAAATAATTGTTTGTCTCCAGGCTTAAATTTACGATTTCGAGTAAGATAATGACTAGCGGCTGTCCGGATACGACGTGGATATTCTTTTGCGCGAGTGTCTAGTATATATATGGAAACATCTTGTAGCAAATTCCTTTTCGTGCTGAATCAGTATTATCTACTACCATTTACTCTCATCTCCTCGATTAGTAAAAAATGAGGATCACCGTCGGTAGTCTCTTCCTTGCTTTTGCCGTTTTCCTTGATTCTATTGGTAAATATACAATAATATAACATCTTTACTTCTCTTACTTCTCCCTTTTCTACATCACAACCCGTAACATTCTTCACATCCCTCACTTCTCATACTTTCTACCTCCTCAATTTCCTGACTTTTCCTTTCTCTACTTCCCCACCCCTCACATTCCACAATTACACTCGCTTCTCTTACCTTCCAACCCCTCATATCCCACACTTCCATTTCCATCTCGTCAATCACTTCACCATATTTTACTTCCGCTAATTTCACTCTCATACTTCTACTTATCCTCCCTTCCCTTACTTCTTCCTCATTCATATAAATTCCATTTATAAGAATTATATAGGGCAAAAAAAAGCGTAAAAATGAATTTAAAAAATTTTTCTCCACCTGTGAAATTTGTTTTCCTTCCTTTACATTGTTTTTTATTTTTACTTCAGTAGGTAATTTAACAAATGCGAAAGCCGCTAGGAATAAAAAAAATATATATGTACATATAGCTGCATGCTATATAAATGCATTTCAATTCACCTCTAAAAACGCAGTATTTCCATACATTTGTATGGAAATACTATTTCCATGCAGATGAAAATTTAATCAGAAATTTAATCACATAATTAAATCAGATAATTTCTTCGAAAGTTGTCATGTTGACAGACAACGACGACAGACAGAAACCCAAGTAAAAATTGTATACGTTTTTTTTTTCAAGTATTTTTTTTCGAATATTTGAATTATCACTGGGGCTTTGGAGAAATTTGTTCCTTATTTTGTATTGTTTCAACGTCAATCATGATTTTTTTAGCCAAAAATATCTGAAGTTGTATTTGGAGGTGTGACCGTTAAGGGTTAATCACTAATGCATTAATCCGTTTTTATCTACTTTGCGAAAATGCGGATGGTCTGTACTTTTCTTTTCACTTTGGTGGTCATCGTAATTCTATTGGAAAATACAATAATATAATATGTATGTAATTCTTATTATATTTCATACAATACATGCATGAATACGGCTATTTATCAGGCCCGTGGAGCGAGCCTAAGGTCTCCCTTTCCAGCTTTTAGTCATATAATAGCCATTTGTATATTTACACTGTAAAAACTAGAGCTTTCTTTTTTTTCGGTACAGTAGAAGTCCGATAAGTTGCCGTCCGATAAGTCTACACTCCCCTTAAAACGTCATCACACGCACGGCACGCACACTAATTGGGGTTCTCCCACTACGTGTGCTATTTTGCTTATGATTTGCGCATCAGTCTCACGCATGCGCGCACCTAATATCGTGCTACTAGAGGGGGCATCCGATAAGTCCGCAATTCCTGGAATTTTCCGCTCCTACAGCCCCGAAATGAGAAACTTATCGGACTTCTACTGTATTAGTTTTTTTCGCGTCCCACCGGGTTCCCACCAGTGGTCTCATTTTAGTATCACTTGAGACCCTAAGCTGAGCTTGACAAATCGCCATACCCATAGGGTTCGGAGGCAGAAAGGAGAATCAAATGCAAATGACCGCGGGTAACAGCTAGTATATTGTATATTATATATCATTATTATTATTATTTATTTATAGGGGAGCGACGGCAAATGCGGCGCGGCGGCTTATGTGGCGCGTTCGAGTTTTCGAATATTAACGCACTTTCTGCTTGTGGAGATAGTTTCATTACATGTATATATGTTTTCAACCTTACATTATTTAAAAATTGTGACAATTAATTTAGTTGCCTGATTTTTATGACGAAAAGTTAATTTTGGTTCTTTCGCTTGTATTGTCAGAGTAGCTCAAAACAAGTAAAAAATTACAGAAGTTTCGTGTAAACTTATAAAATTTTTTGGAAATATACTGTTCCGAGTGCCGGTTTTAGTTAGAAGGCAAGACATATTTACTCAAAGTAATAATATTTCGTTTCTAATATGTATAAAAAAATTTTATTCCAATAATTATCGTGTATTTTAGAGTTATTTTAGAATAATTGTATTTTGAAATCGTTTTACCAGTTTTCGGGTTAGGTTTGTTGGGACAGAATAAATATTTAGAAGGTTTAGAGTAATGATATTATTTGGATGTCGAATCATTATAACTGTTTTGTAAAAGCATAAATTTACTTATTGTTAATATAATTTTGATTCATTATTTATAAAACGTCTGTAAGCTTATCTTAAAATACAAAATTTGTAGCACTCCTCAAATTATTGTGAGACAATCTGCACTGTTAAAAAAACATTTTTTCTTCAAATTTCGGCAGACATAATCCCTCAAATATGTTAATAATATTAAACCTAAATATATTTATCTTATTTTTATTAAAATTTACTAATTTTTCTTCATAATTTTTTTTTATTCAATAATTATGAATTGAAATTAAAACGCGCCACATCACGGAACAAGGTGGGACAACTTGGGGATCGTCCATAAATTACGTCAGACGTTTTTCTTTTGTTTAAATAAAGACGAGAATAAAATTGATGTGAAGTTGAAAAGGACACAACGATATAAACAAAAGAAAAACGTCTTACGTAATATATATGGACGATCCCTTGGCGCAGATGCACTTTTTGGAAAACACATTAATTGACTGTTTTAATGAACTTCAAGTAAATTATCTCCATGAATAGAGCATTGGTAAGATACTAGCCTAAACCAAGTATATTATATTACAATATTTTACTTTATATTTGAACTTTAATCGAGCATTTTCCTTTATGTGCGCCGCATTCGCCGCCGCACCCCTATCAATACATGCATTTTTAATATATTTATATATAGAAAATGAAAGTCAATAGTGAGACAAGTCTAAAATCAATTCTAAGCGTTATTTGCAAGTGAAATTTTGTTCTTAAATACAGTCCCTTGACATAATAACTTTTTCACAAAATGTGACAAAACTAACTAAAAGTAACTAACGTGTTTTAATAATATGTCTAACGATCCTTTGAGTTCAAAAAAAATCGATGAAGTTAATAACAAGCCCAGGAGAATTTTAACGAATTCATAATAAATACCAGAAATAAAACAATGAGTTAAGTTAAATTCAAAAACGGTGAGTCTTATTCATTTTCAATTTGAAAGTTTTGACGCTTAACTCTTCTTTATGGAATTTTGAAATAATTGCAATTCAATCCTTTGTTTGGCTTATTTGAAATGCTTGTTTGGTGAGTGTTATTTGGCAGTACACACTGAGTAAAAAAATATTTGCCAAATAATTGGATACACTAAAAACCGTTTATTTTATGGCGGCTTTCGTATAACAGAAAATCGTTTATTGCCATTTAGGTTATTAAAGCGTTTATGCACTCGTCTTCTACAAAAAATATATGTTTATTTAACAAGAAAAATGTACGATGGGGAGTTCTTATAATTAAAAATTATTTCTCATAATTTTTATTGAATGATCAGAAAGATGCTTTCTGCAAAGAAACGTTAAATTCAGGTAAAGATACTAGACATAAATTTGCTGAACAAAAAAAAAAGAATCTTCTATTCCTTCTTGCAGAATGCAGTTCACAACCCGACGTGAAAGCTAATAGTGAACTTAATCCTGGCCCTTCTTCTTCTTCTGCTGCTGCTCGACAACAACATCTACCTGACCGGATTTCTCCACAGGAGGCTCCTTTTCGTGGCAGATCCAGGCTTCCTGCTAGCAGGAGTCCTAATGGCGAACGTAACCCTGGTTCTTCTTCTACCAGGCAACATTCACCTGACCGGACATCTCCTCAGGCGCCTTTACTTCGTGCCAGATCCATTTCTCCTCTGGGCAGGCTTCCTTCAGATCGAGTACTTGGATGCACAATAGAAGAACTTGGATATGTTCGGCTCATTCCTCGCACAAATCCGAACCAGCAATTTGAATTTCGAAGATACATTATTCCTGCCGGTATGCCAATTAAATTTCGAGAAGAACTGAATAGATATGTGCCCGTACAAACCCGAGAATATGTTGTATTATCAACATCCAATCATGACATTTTTGCAATATTGGATTATAGTGGGACTCTGCGTGGGATTTATAGGACAGATAGATATAGTTCGCGAATAAAAATAAATATGATAAGCGGCGCAGTTGATAATTTGAGTCCAGATGAAAAAAAGGATTGTCCAGTGGGCAAAAGTCAAGTAATCTTCTCCAGAAGTTTTATTAAAGCTTCTGCAAATTACGATTCACTACAGTCTGAACGGAATCCGGGTGTCGAACGTAATCCTAGTTCTTCTTCTTCTCCCAGACAGTCTAGGTCTTCTCCGAGCAGGCCTTTTCCTCATGAAGTACTTGGATATCCACTTGCAAAACTTGGATATATTCGTCTTATTCCCCAGACAAATCCGAACCGGAAATTCGAATTTCGAAGATATGTCATTCCTGCCGGTTCACCAATTAAATTGCGAGCAGAAACGAATAAATATGTGCCCGTGCCAACCCGAGAATATATTGTTTTATCAACATCCAATGGTAACGTTTTTGCAATATTGGAGTATAGTGGGATTCTTCTTGGAATATATAAGGCAGATTCTTATAGTTTAAGAATAAAAATAAACATGATAAGCGGTGCAGTTGACATTATGACCGTAACTGAAATGAGGGATTGTCCTGTAGGCATACGTTACCCAATCTCTCCACGTTTGTTTAATACCGTTGTTTCAAGTGAAGATACTTTACAGTGTGTGTATCATTAATTGAATAGAAAAAAGATTAACTGAAATATAACATTCTTTGTAATCCGCAGTCAATTCAGAATTATATAAAAAAATTTAGATACAAATATATTATGTTTATCAAGGCTTCTTTTGTTTTATCTTTTACTAATCCCCACAAGGTCATTCGAATTTTTTTTCGAATAATAAAAATTCAAAGAGTGACACGATTTTGAGTTTTCAAACGTGAGTTTTTTTAAAACACTATACTGTCCGAACTGCTAGAAAAATTTGCATTATTTTTTAGCTACAGCGTATAATTTATAGGAATATTAATTTTTAGTGCAGTCACGTAGCCTCATTATCCACGCGCAACGACAGATACAGTGAGGCGAAATCAAATAAAATAGTTAACGATAACTTGTAGGATGCAATTCTTAATTGATTTTTGATTCTGTTTTTCACTTTTATTATCTTTTGCAATCAATGCGCAGAAGTTCAGTCGTCAACCAATTTTTCAAACAATTTTCAAACAAAAAAGATGAATTTACAATGAAATTTGTTATCCCCTGATAGTGTGAATTATTTTTGACCGCTTTGTATGAAATTTTGACAAATTTGATAGGGTTCCGATGATTACAGAATATCCTAATTATTTTAAGGTATTTCAAGCGGTTTCCAAAGATTTTATATGGTTTCTCGCGATTTCAGACATTTAAAAAGATTTCTTATCCTGCGAAGTTTTTAATAGATTTGAAAAATTTGAATTAAATTTTAAAGGACTTTATCAAGTTTTAATGGATGATTTTCTCGTATTTCGAGGGATTTTAAAGAATTTGGCAAGATTTCCTCGAATCTTATGAATAATGTAGATCAGATGATTCGTTATATAAAAAAAATATAAACTGACAGAAAAAAGGACTCTTTTTAGAGACATGTATTTTTAATCTTATTACATCTTGAAAACCTCAAGTAATTTTCTTACTGAATAGTGAATTGATTCCAATTTTATATTTGTCATCAGCACACTTTTATTTATATAAGTACACAAATGTTATAAGCCACCTCAACAGTTTAATAATCAGATAATAATAATATGAGTGACGAACTAGTTAGCAAAACGGAAAAAGTTTTAGCCGCGGTTTTCTTCAGAATGTTAAATTGTTTTTCAAATATAGCAAAAAATTCACACGATAAAATTCGATTACTCTAAATTTGAAATTGAATATGTTTTTTATACATACATACATAGATTAGCAGTTCGAACTCGAAAGTTCATTGCCTCACTACCCGATTCGGGTAGTGTTTCTTGGTGGATATTTACTACCAATGTGGGCCCACCACACCCACGACGGGCCAACAGCACGCAGGTATTCCTGAACGGTTACCCATCCAAGTACTAACCGCGCCCAACAATGCTTAACTTCAGTGATCTTACGAGAACTGGTGTTTTCAGCGTGGTATCGCCGTTTAATATAAATATGTTTTTTATTCCAGAAATAATTTGAAATTTCATTTTTATCCAAAATTTTCAACCTAAAACAATTATCTAATTTTAAAGTGACGATTCTCTGCAGTCGGTGTAACATTATTTCAATTTAAAAACATCTAAACTTAAAATAATATTTTTGCTAATCCAAAGTCAGATAAAAATGTATGTACACCGAACTCTCAGTTTCAATACAGTTTCGGGGGTTGCAGAGGTTCGACTGTATAGTACTAGAATGCTTGCTCACTCTATGGTCCAGTACTAAATGTCGATCCTTTCCCGGTTGTGACAACAGCTGAGCAGGACACAGGTTTTTTCGAAACGTGTCGGTTGTTAGTTTCGATTGAAAAACGTGTAAAACTTTTCCGAAACGCGTTCCTTTTTCCGAATAAAAACCGAACTGCTACTTTAGCTGTGATTTCCTGTTCCGGTGGAGAAAGCATACAGTTGAGTGACACGTGCACGTGTGGGTTAATCGGGTTTTTTAGACTTAAATTTGTTCTAGACCTGACGGTTTTTTTTATTAAACATGACGTCATTAAAATACTTGTACACTACGGATGAGGAAATAGAATCTTTTCAGGTGCACGACAAAATGGTGTAAGTACTCTCCATATATTATTCTCAATGTTCATTATTTCGTTCAGCAATCCCGTATCTCCTATTCACTCTGCCTATAGGTAATATATATTTTCCCCCATCAGCAAACTCTGACTTCAGCATTGATGCGCTCCAAAAAGTGTTATTCTCCTCAGACAATGTAAACAAACCTTTTTTATTAATTGGTGATTGTAATGCTCGTGTAGGATCCCTAAATAGTTAATGTTAATAAAAGATGCAAAAAATTGGTGGAGTCCCTAGAATCGTGCAATCTAACGCTCTGCAATGTTCGTACATTTTCTGATGGGCTGGGTCAAGTTACCTACCTAACGAAAGGAGGCTGCAGTACTATTGATTAAAGTTGGTTAGGTATCGATTGCACAAATCTTGTTAACGATTTCTCTGTGCACAATATTTCGGACCAATCAAATCATTTAGCTGTTATGATTTTGATTTTAATATTGTGGTTAAGGGTTCTAGGGATAGAGAGCCTACCATATTTGGCGGCGTATCAATGTCTGTAGAATGAATCACGAGGCAGCGAAAACCTTTTAGACTGCTTTGTCAAATTCAACGCTTATATACAATAATAATGTTAACGCTGACGTCTTTTATAATAAATTAACTTCCTCAATAACGCATGATGGCAGCGAATCAAATATGCTAGTATAGAGGGACTCTTCCAGTAGCTCCGGCCCTTATAATTAGAAAAATGTCTGGTTCAACTCGCAGTGCGCTCGTCTTGCTAAGCTTTGGGCCAAGCTGAATGACCTTGGTGTAAGTGGAATAATTATGAGAATTTTGGTCTCATTTTATGTCAACGCCGGTCTAAGGGTAAAATATTGTGAGTCCTATTCGGAAATAGGGATCGTCCATATATTACGTAAGACGTTTTTATTTTGTTTATATCGTTGTGTCGTTTTCAACTTCACATCAATTTTATTCTCGTCTTTATATAAACAAAAGAAAAACGTCTCACGTAATTTATGGACGATCCCATAGTCGACGTGACGCTGGGGGTACTACATGTTGACAGCTTTAGTCCTCTCCTCTTCATTCCTTTTGCAGCTGATATTGGGGACTTTTATTCAAAGAAACGTATGAAGGGTGTGTTGCTGAATGCTGTCAGATCTCTAATTATGTTTCTGTTCGCGGACGATATAGTTATCTTTGCTACTTTTTGGCAAGAGGCTCGCGACAAACTAAAAGTTCTGGAGGAGTATTGCGATCAGAATGACCTTCAGCTAAACCCAATTCCATCAATTTTATTCTCGTCTTTATTTAAACAAAAGAAAAACGTCTTACGTAATTTATGGACGATCCCTTATGCGGAAAAATTAATCCATTCTTGAATTAATAACACCTACGCGTACCTCGGAACCCCCTTCTCGACAACGGGTAAATTTAAAGTGACCAAAGACCATTTTGGCAGGTAAGGGACGACAGCAATCTATAGAGTGGCAGTATTATAAATGAGTCTAAACATAATTCATGGAAAACCTAGAAACACGCCTGCGCACTTTGTCTTTGAGCGGAAACGGGATTAGATCAGGTAAGCGTCAGAGCGTCTGAACGCGCCTATAACTGGTGGATTTGTCTAACTAATATGAACGACGACTAAAATTTGTCTCAAGAACTTCCGCGAGTTGGACCATGCTGGTGCCGCAACTATAGAATTCAATTGGGCTTCGCAATTTAAGTCCCTACTCGAATCTATAGGCGAACTTGATACATGGAATCGGCAATGGAGTCACCCTCATGCGGTTACCGTAGAAAAGTCAAACTTAATAATTAAGTGGGCAAATCATATGTATAGCACTGCTGTTGATCGTGCTACGACATCTAAATATAAAAGTCAATTTAAAAACCTTAGTCAATTGAACTTTCCTGAACTTTATCTATATTTTAACTGTAGTACGGGAAAAAAGCGGCTGGGTAGTCAATTAAGACTTTCAGACTCCACCAAGATCAGACTGTATCTTAATTGTTCGACGTATGCGATTGATTCAAATCAAATTTGCAGTCTATGTAACTTAATGAAGTTTAAGGATCATTCTCATTTTCTACCCCATTGTCCTATCTATAGCGAATTCAGAGCGCATTACATTAAAAAATACCTAGAAGTGTCCAGAACTGACTTCGAGTCTATCGCGCGCCTTTTAGTTCTATGAAATATTGACCAACTAAATGAAATTTATAACTACATTGTGCAAGCGCTGAAAGTTAGATCTTTTATTATTAACGAGTAAGAGTCTGATTTTGAGTACACTGACCTTTTTATGTATATTGATCTGTTGCTCCGTGTGCAATCACTTTATTTATTTCTTTTTATAACTATGACTTAGGATTACTGTGTTAAGAGCGTAAATTCGAGACCCCCCTTGTAAAAGATAGCGGCCCAGTATAACGAAACAGAATTAAGTCGAATTGCGTAGACTAGCTTTTTAGTGTGAAAAATCTCTTATTGTAGTTGTCGAATCTTTTACAATTTGTAGGTTATTAATCAGTATTTTCCTATCTCAACAAAACCGATTCGAAAGAAACAACTATCCATAATGAAATTGAACAAAAATTGTTGAAAGTGGTAATTATGCTTTGAAAAATTAGGGTATAATTTCCGAGATAAGAAAATACTGAATAGTTAGTGGCACACATAGTGTAAGAGATTCGAAAATCTAGAATTAATTACACAATTTATAAAATGAAATTTTAAGAAAGTAGTTCAACTTTCAAGCATGTACACGGAGAGAAGTAAACCCAAGCTGTTACTGCTAACACCGCCACTGTTGCTCGACAGTTTCGGAACGGAGATAAGCAGTAACAGTTACTGCGCTATCATGAACCGTTTATGCGTACAACGCATCCGCTCGGCGTGAGACAGTTAAGCGAAGCGCAGTCGGAGCTACTTCCATGCCGTGGCAGTAATAGTTCCTGCTCATACCGCAACTGCGATGGTGCGCACAGTTTTACATTCTGACAGTAAATGTATACATGTAATTTCTTATAAACGTTGCTACATTCTCATCAGAGAAGGTATTAGATTTGTTAAAATTTGACCCCCCTCCCCCGCCTAGGTTTTGTCAAATGTCCACGTTGCGAGACCCCCTGCACCCAAAAAACAGGTTTTTACGAATGTGTCTTTCTGTGTGTGTGCATTTGAAACCCCATACGATAGTCCCTTAATTACTACTGATTAAAAACTTTTCATTTTGTTGATCATCACTTTGTAAATTGTTAAAACCTTCGTATCGTGGACAGTTTTTAAAGTTTGCAAAACATTTTTGCGACGCCTATGAGCGCATTTAAAGACGAATGACCCCATATCCGTAACTTTAAATTTCATATCACTGTCGAAGATTCAACACCTGCGTTACACTGCCCCCCCCCCCCAAATGCTATCTTTGTTAATTAGCTAGCGCAAATTTTTTTAGCGGTGGCGCATTTGAGCGTATTTGAAGTTATGATGGATAGATATGATGAATTAAAAAACATGTTAATATTTTAGACAAATCGCGCCAGCCCCCCCCCCCCCCCTTTGAGCGCTGGTAACTCGGTTATCAGTGTGGCACAATATTTTTTCTTGGTGGCGCATATGAGCGCATTTGCGTCGCAACTGACCTGAGAAACAGGCGGACACTAAAAGTGTAGGGCTAATTTTATAATCTGACTAGTAAGTCTTGCGCGCGCCAATTAATTTTTTTTATGAAAAAGAATAAACCAAATACTTATTTTTTCTATGTTATTAATATTTAATTCATGTAACAAAATATTTGTACAAAATAATTAGAAGGCACTACAGGATGATGTACGTAGCCACCAATAAGGCATTTTTCTTCTCTGTTAAAGCTAAATGCAGTTTCTCAGGGGGCAGGGCGAGATACGGTTGCGACTTTAGCCTCGGAATGATCGGTGTGCGCGAGTACTCAGTCGAGTATATTGTGCAATATTGCATTCCAATTGGAAAAGGTTAGGCGGCCCTGCCTATGTACGTTTGGATCCCTCCGACCTGTGGCCAAGGATATTTGCAGGCAACCCCCGAAACTGTACTGAAACTGAGAATTCGGTGTACATACATTTTTATCTGACTTCGGATTAGCAAAAATATTATTTTCAGTTCAGGGATCCTCCATATATTACGTAAGACGTTTTTCTTTTGTTTATATCGTTGTGTCCTTTTTAACTTCACATCAATTTTATTCTCGTCTTTATTTAAACAAAAGAAAAACGTCTTACGTAATTTATGGACGATCCCTCAGATGTTTTTAAATTTGAATAATGGTACAACGACTGCAGAGTATCGTCACTTTTAAATTAGATAATTCTTATAAGTTGAAAATTTTGGATAAAAATGACATTTGAAATTATTTCTGGAATAAAAAAATATATTTCATTTCAAATTTAAAGCAATCAAATTTGATCGTGCGAATTTTTTGCCTTATTTGAAAAACAATTCAATTTTTTTATTAAAACCGCGACTAAAACTTTTTCCGTTTTGCTAACTAGTTCGGCACTCACATTATTATTATCTGATTATTAAGCTGTTGAGGTGGCTTACAATATTTGTGTACTTATAGAAATAAAAGTGTGCTGATAACAAATATAAAATTGGAATCTATTCACTATTCAGTAAGAAAATTAGTTGAGGTTCTCAAGATGTACTAAGATTAAAAATACATGTCCTTAAAAAGAGTCATTTTATCTGTGAGATTATATTTTTTTATATAATGAATCATCTGATCCACATTATTCATAAAATTATTGAAGATGGTGTTAATTTATGGATCAGTAAATCAACGAAATAACCGCCATCTTTAATAATTTTTACCCTGATCAACAACACAAACATTATTCTGGAAAATTATTCATGAAATTCGAGAAAATCTGGTCAATTCCTTTAAAATCCCTCGAAATATGATCAAATCATCCTCTAAAATTTGATAAAGTCCTTTAAAATTGACTTAGCATGTTTCAAATCTCTTAAAAACTTTGCAGCGTAATAAATCTTTTCAAATGTCTGAAATCGCGAAAAATCATATTAAATCTTTGGAAAACGCTTGAAATACCTTCAAATAATTAGGATATTCTCTGATCATCGAAACCCTAGGATTCGTCCATAAATTACGTAAGACGTTTTTCTTTTGTTTGAATAAAGACGAGAATAAAATTGATGTGAAATTGAAAAGGACACAATGATATAAACAAAAGAAGAACGTCTTACGTAATATATTTACGATCCCCTATCAAATGCAACCATTGAATTTTCCATAGATAATAATTCATCTTTTTTGTTTAAAAATTCAATTAATTGGTTTAAAGTTACACTTCTTTGCTGAAAACCCTTTTTCTTGGTTGAAGTGTGAAATATTAATTAAAATTAATTTTATAAGCAATGATATAAAAAATGATTTAAATAATGAATTATAAAAAACAAAATTATGTGTACATCACAAGGCAGAGAAGAATCGAGACTTTCGTAATCTTCTGTAAATTATATTTTCAGATTTTTCCAGTGTTTTGTTTATAAAATTAATAAGTAATATCGAATGACACCTTTTTATGACCCACTACACATTTTCGATAAAAGCAAGTAATTTTTTTTCAAAACATTACCTTGAAATCGAATACTCGATAATGATAATATAATTTTATTCGATTATTATTTTTTTATAACAAATAATATTAATTATGAATCATTATTCGCTTGCAAACACTCCTGCGCATTGAATCCAACAGATAATAAAAGTCGGAAAGTTGTTTAACGACTGATAGACGAAAAAAAAAGAATCAACATTTGTTCATTATTTGCATTGATGTAAAATTTTGAACACCCGTGTGGAAATTTTAGTCGGGGGCTAGCCAGTCTACGGTCGGGGAGCCCGACTTTAAGTCGGGAGCTGGTCGGGGAGCCCAGCTTTAAGTCGGGCTTTGGTCGGGCTTTCTAGCTGGGATCCGGCCAGAACCGTCACGCTCGCTTATCCAGCCCCCGACTGGGGAGCCCAGACGGTCTACGGTCGGGCGATCCGACCACGGCCCCATCAGGATTCAACGGTCCTCTAGCCCGTTTAAATATTAAAATAATTTCGTTTATAGATATTATATATAATAATAAATATTTGCAACACTCGAAAAAGGTTTTGGTTGCCGTAACCAGAGATCGGGTTCTTCCAATTGAATTTTGGTTGAAAGTACTTGATTTCTGGTTGCAGCAATCAAACCTTTTTTTAATGGCTCATTTTATTTCTTAAAAGATTTTCTTAAACTCTCTTTTGTTTATTTGTTTATAAAAATGAAAATTCTATATCTCTGAAATAATTTTGTTACTAAGCCTTAAAAGTTAAGTAATAAATATCAAGTAAAAGTAATCTTAAGACTAGGGTTGCCACCTGCTCGGGCCTCGCCCGGCAGTGACGGGCCTAGAAGGTTTTGCCGGGCGGCCGGGCTTTTGAAAATTTTGCCGGGCCACCTCGTGGTCAGCATCGAAAAAGCAAAAATTAGCATTATGATTACTGAATCGCCACCACGAATTCACGATGGATTTGACCTCAGCAACTACAGTAGTGAGAATTGGCGAGAATTGATTTTGTTCATGATTTTAATGTTTATAGGACTTTTCAGCTTATTTTGTTGGTATCATGATAAGAAGTCAGTTGTCACCACTGTACCTTTGCAAATATTTAAATTACTCTGCTGCACACAGCCCATTTTATGTATTTTATGTTCTATACATTCGTGCAGAATTTTCATGTTTGTTCGTTTTATTCGAGTCATGCTTGTGTAAAATTTGTATGTCTTTACCTTGTGATTAAGTGTTGATAGATACTTAAGGATTAATGCCAAAAGAAAGTGACTGATAGTTTTCGTGCAAAATAATGGACAAAATGTGCAAATTTCTAATATATTTATACTACTTCATATTTATATTTTTGATGTAGTTCAAATAAATAAAATATTACGAAATTGGACTTTTATTTAATTTCCCGCTTCTCACTGCTACCCCCCCCCCCCCCCCACAACACCACCATTATAATGTGCCGGGCGAGAGACCTGACCAAGGTGGCAACCCTACTTAAGACATATCTACATATCATCCTCGTCACCATCGTTCGTACGACGAGGTCTCTTCCTACGATTCCCCTTCCAATCCTTAGCGTTACTAAGAACATTTCCTAGTAAACTTGAAAAAGTCGACTCCGTAATAAACTTTCCATTCTGATCTTTACATATGTGTCTCTGCAATCACTCCTGTGAGGACCTAAGATTTTCGGAATTGAAACAAGAAAATTTATTTTACGATGTTTATAAATATAAATTCCATTAAATTTGACACTGCAAATGAAAGCAAAAGTTTCTTTAGATATTTTTACCTAGTAAGCAATCGAAGAATGAAGTTGTTCGCATTAAAAACTTGTTCGGCATTTGTTTAATAGCGGTGAATTGAACAGCCAATTCGCTGGATACATACTTTTTAAAGATATTCGTAATACTACGGCTAGCAATGTTGGTTCTGTCAAACAGTTTGTTCAAGGATTTCATCTGAAAAAACCATTGAGGAATTAATATTAATAATTAATATTTTTAATCATTATCGTTTTAGTGAATTAATGACAAAAATTATTTTTATTATTGTAACTTACGAATTCCTTTCGATAATAATCATTCGTAAGAAGGTTTTCGCAGAATTCGTCAAATTCTGATTTAGCGCAGAAAGGCAAATCCAAGTTATATTTTGTTATAAAATTGTCCTGAATGCCTTGTTCAATTAATGCATTATGGCGTGCTTCTTGTTCCAAACGTTGATTTGCTCTGATTTCCTCTAGATCGACTTTTACTTTTTGCAGGTCGTGGTAAATTTCCCAAAGAAGTTCGGAATCTAAAAATGGAAAACAATATTAATAAAAATACTGCAAAAGAATATATTGTAGGAGATTTTTCGAAATTATGGAAGATTATCAATAAAAAATTGTATAATTAGAAAGACATGTAGTAAAGCTTATTTACAATTAGTACCTGAAGTTATTCTATCTTTTTTGGGTCGGTGAGGTTTTTTCTCTTTTAAATGCTGGCCTTTTTCTAAAAAAAAATAAGAAAAAGAATAACATATTATGAATTTTTTAAATGAATTAAGCTCAGATAACAAATAAAATATTTCTTTGTACGTACTAGAATCATTTGTTTTTTCAGGTTTCTTTCCTAATTTTTCCTTTGATTTATTTACACAACTCTGTGAACCAATTTCTATTTTTGGTTGAAAACTTATGTGGTTTCCTTAGAAATACTGAGTTTTTCTTCTTTCTTATGTTTATCCTCATCTGAATCTGAATATACGTTTTCATATAATAATTCTGAACCTGTCTGGTGTACTTTCTCCATAGGTTCAATGTCAAGTAAACTTTCATCACCTGAAATAGTAAAAACAAATAATTTATATTATTTAAAATAATTTTAGAGAGGCGAATGTTTTATTTCGTTCGCAAATTTTTATTTGTAAATAATATATACATACTGTCATCCCACTTTTCCTCTGGATCAGTAGTTAAGTTAGTTTTGATATTTTTATTCTGTAACGACTGGGTTGTTGCACCGCTTTTGCCGTCAACAAACTTTTTCTTTAATTCAGAGGAACACTCAGTACGAGTATTGACTTTCAAAACAGCAGGAATTTTTATAAATTCGTTTTTTCGATAGCATTTTCTTGCAGAGTTCGCTGGAGTCTTATTCTTTGACGATTTTTGATTGACATTTAGTGCAATATTTTCTAACTCTGTTTCGTTATCAGATTTTAAATCTGGCACATTATGCAAAGCAGCTTCTGCTTCGGCACTAATTTTTAACTTGTTCTGTTTTATTTTACGAACTGCTTCTACAGCCTTTTCTTCTGGTGTTATATCGCTCTCCATAGAAAACGCATATTCCTCGGTTTGTAAGGTTTGTAAGCGTTTCTCAGCTTCATCAAATGACCCTTTAAAAGATATGAACAATTTAAAAACTTACGAAACTGTCATTTTGGAATTTTAGTTCATTAAAATCAATTTCAAAAATAATTTCTCTCCTACAAAAGACAGTGTAAATGACTGTATCTTTATCCTTTTAATAAGTAATGTTGAAATCAAAGCTCAAATTATTATTTGTTTTTATATCCGAATAACATGTATATTAGAAGCAGTTTGAAGTATTTTTATTTAGCATGCGTAAATATAAAAAAATTTGAAGAAATTAATACAATAGATATTACAATTACTTCGAATTCATTTTCTAAATTCAGGAATTTTCTTTATACTTACTACCAGCTCCTTTTATAATTACATTATATTCTGGCCAGTCATCTAAAGGATCGCCTGAAGTTTTTACCAGATTTTTTAAAACAGCACATCTCTCCTCTGTATAAGGTGGAGGCATAAACTTTGTGACAATTTTGCCTGTTTTTTTGTTCAAAGATACCCAGTCAGAAGGGACCATGTCGATTTTCTTTGTGGTTCGAGGCCCGCGAACAATGAACTCAACCAATTGGTAAACGTAAGAATCATAATTTTGCCCTGCCATCTATATCCTTAAAAACAATAAAGTTCTATCAATTTTTTATATTCAAAGATTTAATGAAAATATACAACAATAAACTGAATAAACTCGTCATTGTTCATTTGAAAAGTCGAAAAGTTAGACATAGTGACGAATTGTGAAATAGAAGATTTAGATTAGTTTTCCATTACAATGAATTACAATAATTTTTTATTTTTTTAGGTAAGTAGTAAAATCTTAAATTGACGAAGTAGGAATGTCAAATTAATCGAATAAACTGTGTAATAAACAGCTATGTATCACACGTTCCAAATGAAGTAGTTAACATAACCTTAACATCTTAAAACCCCTTCTTACCTCTATAATTAGCAGATTCACTGGCGTTGTTTATATCACTCATGTTTATATACAACTTTTTATTCACATGTATGAATTTGTTCAATGTTTTATTCAAAATTGAAACATTAAAGAATTAGCTGAGAGCTAAAGACGCCGGTCGAAACGGTGATCGAAGCATGGAATTGTGGACAGAAAGAATTTGACTGTGATCACGTGATCCGGTGAACCCAATAATCCGCCACTTTTTTGAAATGCTAAAAATGTTATTTTAATCATTATGAATATTGAATTGTATTTCAATAGATAAAAATATTAGTTCGATCATTAATTAAAATTGCATTCAACAATATTTCTTAAAACTGGAAAATCAAAAATAATATTTTTGATTTGTAAACATCTTAGACCTCGATATGGGGAGTCGCGCCTGATTTAAATGAAATCATGGCTGGAAATTGTAACGCGAGCCTCTGACACACGCGTTGTGAATTATGTCACAGGCCGGAGGCTTGCTTCTTTTCACCCACCGAAAGGAGCCCCTCAGCCCCGCCCCCTCTCTCTCTCTCGAAGAATATGTTTTGTTTTTTACATCATTGATAATTATTTGAACAATTTACATTTGTTTGTACAATCTTTTCTCCCTCAAATTGTAACAAGTTATTATTCTCTGGAATTTATATCTCGAAAATAATAATTTTCCACGACTTATACAAAAAAAAATGTTTTTTAAACGAATAACAGTTGTTTAAACAATTGTAAATTATTTACAAAATACTTGGAAACTCGTCATTTATCGATTAAAAATAATTCATTTTGAAAAAACACAAGAAATACCGTTAGTAGTATGAATTCATTAGAAAACTGCTATTTTGCATTTTTTCGGTTTCTTTTTTATTCTGTTTTGAGAATTCCCGCCAAGTATTTAAAGTATAACAGGAGGAAAATATGCTGTGTCTAATTGGAAAAAAAGAAACATTTTTCAATATTTTTCTTATAATTTTTTAGTACTTAGATGTGTAATAATAATGATAAGCGTCATAATAATGAATTTTCCATGATGAAATTCCAATTTTTATTATTCTTCTTCATGAAATATAATTAGCCTAATTCTAAATATAGATGCGTAACATAAGTGCGACATAATGTGTTCTTCCAGAGAACTCATATCGGTCCGCATCGGTATTTTATAAACAAAGCTTGACTAAGCAGGCAAAGGAGAGAATGCGTTTTAGGAAATAAAATAGTTTGAGGAATGAATCAATAAATTTTTTAATTGTTCAAAATTATATCATTTTTGAACAATTTCAGGTTGAAACACTACAATTAAAGGATTTTACATTGTTATTAAAACATTGAAATTAAAAAATGTCACTTATAAATTAAAAATTAAAAAAACTGAAACAATGACAATTTTTAAGTTTAAATTCAGCACTCTGAAATTTTAAGGATTCGAGTCTTATTTTATTTAAAATAATTAAATTTCAATTTGTTAATTTTTGAATATTTAATTTTTACTTTCTTATTTTAAATTTATAATAACAGACATAGCAAACCTGAAAGCGTTTCCAGATATCATTTTGAAACAATTTTAACTTAAAAATAGTACAATTTAGCGATTACAAGTTGTTTCTTGAGAAATCTAAATTGAAAAATGTCATTTACAAATTAAAAATTAAAAAAAAAAGATCTAATAAATAAATAATAAAATTAACACATACGGGCTTTCATTTATGCCCATAAAACGGGTACTTTTATCACATTTCATGCAATAATTGAGACAAAATCTACAGTTTATTAGTATTAAAACTAGGGTGCTTGTTAAACCTATTGGGTAAAGATGTTCAGAAACTTTTGCACAACATTACATATAAGAGAAAATAGATTTTTATACTCCTACATGTGCGTGAGTTATTATTTGCTTTATGGAAGATCTCAATTTCAGTTAACGTTTACCGAAGATGTTTACACATAAATCTGTCTTAGGTCGTAGTTTAGGACGCACGTGATGTTTTTTTTTACAATATGCATCTAATCATAAAATCACTAAATCTCTTATATAAATATTTTGAATAATGATCTAATTGCTATTTTTATTTATTAAAATACAATTATTTTTTATAAAAATTGAAATTACATTTTTAGCATTTCAAAAATTCCAGCATTTCAATATTTGTAAATCCAAGATTTAGACATATTGTGTACCAAGAATTGCATTTAAAAGTTTTGGATCAAATTGCATTAAATGTACAATAACAATAAAATCTAGAATAGAACAATAAAATTTACGACAACATATCGTGAATGCGAAATAATATTTTCCTATTAACTTTATTCATATTTTATATTTTATATAGTATATTAGATACATCTCAGAAATTAATTACAGTGACTCAATGAAGCATTCCCACAACATAAAATTTCTTTATGCCGGTTTCATTTATAATAGATAATCTCACTAATTTATTATCAATTGAAGTTATTTCACGAACGACAGATCTATTGGTAGGACCTCTTTTCAACTCCCACATTTGCAACTTCCCTGAATCGCAAGGATAATTGTAAATAGGTTTCTCCCTTTCCCAAATAATGCCTTCGATTTGCAACATTTCGGGGTTGCTGGGATTTCCTAGTATCTTTTGAACCTTGACAATTGTGTTGTCACTTAAAATTACCATATTGTTGGGAGCTGAAGTTGTAATTATCATTTGTTTATAAGAAATTTCTTTCACGTATTCATTCCGAGAAGTTTTTAGAACCTCAATAAGAGGAGGTAAGTTCGGTTTCTGTTTCTGTAATAGACTTTCTTCGTGAAGTCTACGACACAATTGTGCCAGGGGACGGAACGAAGTACGGAGATACTTTTGTATTTTCCCCAATAAATTTTCGAAAGGAAAAGCTGTAATAAAACTGAGGCTACATTTCATAAACTTCACGTCATCTGCAAGATGGAGTAAATGATGTACATTCATTACTTGTGAATTTGGACCATAAAAATCTTTCATAGCTATAACAAAACTACGTAAGTATTGTTTTGCTTGGTCCGCGTATTTCAGACAAATATTTGTAGATCTCAAAATTCTACAGGCAGTGTGAAATAATAGAAAGTGTTTATACAAAACTTCCCTAAGCAAACCTTTCAAAAGTATTGGACCCGAGTTCAATAAAAGGAATCTTAATTCTGTGGCTTTGAACTTCAAGTAAGCTTTTAGTGATCTTGATTCACGTTGAAATTCGCGAGGGACTTCAGATTTAATATGTTGAAGACGGTTAGAGAGTTCAACTTTATTCGCTGATGACAGCTTGAAATTTAGATCACCTGACATCCAATATTCTAATAGCTTCTTCATGACACCTTGGCAACATAGGTGCATAAAATCTAAAACAAAGATCGCAACTATATTTATAAGTGGAAATATTCGTAAAAATGGAGATGGACCATGATGATGCTCTGGTTGTTCAAAATTGCGAAATGAAGCGTCAGTCCTCTCTGGATCATCAGTAACGGGATAAACAGTCGTGTTATCAACTTTTTCTCCTTTGACACTGCATCTTTCGCAAGCATAAATTCCACCATGACCCAAAGTATTTTTCAAATATGCCCGAGCAGGAGTATCAGCAATGACGCACTTCAATTGTATGTCAAAACGTTTCCCCGATATTTGAATGCCATTACTCTGCAGTCCATTGAAATCGTTAATGAAACGATCTAAAAATAACTGCGGAGTCTTTGGTTTATTTTGACCTTGAAATATCGCAATTTGGAAAGGTTTATAAACATCGGGATCATTATGAACTTTTGATGCGAGAACCCAAAAATTATCAGTGCCAGATTTAGATACAGGCATAGCGTCGGCATGAACTTGCAATTCAATTATTCCATCTTCATGTAAACTTTTGTTAATACAATTTTGGAGTTGCCCTTCAATTCCAAAATAAACGAATGATCCCACACCGCCTTCGGAATCTTCAATCTGCTCTATTCTATAGTCTGCATCAGTTGTCCTAAGAAATGTCTTAGATGACTTTGGTAAAGTGGGCAAAAGTCGAGCCTTCAAAATTTCTAACAGTTTATCCAAGTGAACTTGTGCAATCTTACACTCGATTGCCCACTCTCGTAACTTTTCAATTTCAGATACGTCTTCAAATTCAGTATCTGAATCTGAATAATCGCTGATGCCTGTAGATTCACTGACCATTTCTTCAATTGTTTCATCGATTCTTTCTTCATTGGACGAAGACTGACTCGAATACTGCATATCGATCATAAAACTACTTCCACCATCTTCGAAGACATCTATTATACGTGTAAAAATATCAAATTGTAATAATAATAAAAATAACAAAATAATGATAAGATAACATTTCTTAAATGAATAAATAATAAGTAAATAACAAATTTTTATATGTATTATCTCTTTTAAATTAAATTTTGAAACCTACAGACCTGAATAAAAATATAAGAAATAAAAAATAATGAAATCTTTCTTCAAGATATATAAATGTAATAAGAAACTCGGAAATTATATCTGATTATAACATATCCTTATGACAAGCATATTAATTCCTCAGGCTTAAAGTTCCTAACCTCAACATTTTATTATTCAATATATGAAATAAAACAACTTTCAGCTCAAAGATTAATGTGAAAATTTTTAATATAAATGACTAAAAGATAAATAACTTACCTTGTTGAATATTTTCAACCGGAGGATTGAAATACGCTTCCTCTGAAGTGGATTCGTCTCCAGAACTTGAGACATCGGGCTGATCGGAATCAATCTTTCTTTTCTTATTTAAAGCTCTCTTCTTTTTCGCACGGATTCTATTTTGCTCTTTTATGATACCTTTTCTATCCATGAGAAAATATTCATTCAAAAACAACACTTTCAGAAATGAAACTCACGACTGCACAAAAACTAAGCAAACAACTTTCTGTCAAAAGCGCTTCTGAGGTTACGTATTTAACGAGAAACTTGCATTTTATTTTTTTTTATTTCGTATTTCAAGCCCTTGTATTAAACCAAAAAATGATATATCTATACTTATTTGCATTTACTCTAAATTTTAAAAATATTCCTTTTCAAATTAATGCCAAGTGATTTGTAAGATAAACCTCAAAATAATTAATTAACTCTTGACATTGTATAAACTATTGTTAATTTCGTAATATAGCAGCGTAAATAAATCATAGGCGGTTTATTTTATTTTATTTTTTTGAGTGGCAATTTTTGTTTAATATTTTAATTACTTACTAATTGTTATCGGTTATGACAATAAATAAAAATATACCTGACTTGTGACCCGACCGTCGCCCGACTGGGCTTTTGAATAAAAATATACCTGGATAGCCTCCGACCATACCCCAGCTGGGCTCTCCGGAAAAAAAAGTGGCCCGACCAGCCCCCGACTAGGAATCATGTTGTATTAGGGCCAACTGGGGCTATTTCCACACGGGCAATGACTATTCAAAAATCACTTCCACATATCAGTTGTAAATTCAATAAGAAATTTTTTCTTTAGAAACAGAATTTAAAATCCTACAAGTTATCTTTAACTATGTTATTTGATTCCGCCCCACTGTGTCTTTAGTTGCGCGAATGCACTAAAGAATTAATATCCCTATAAATTATACGCCGCTGCTAAAAAAAGGAATGAAAATACTGTTAGCAGTTACGGCAATATGGTGTTTTCAAAAAACTTGCTTCTGAAAACTCAAAATCATGTAACTCTCTGAATTGTGAATATTCGAAGAAAAAGAATTTTAATGTCTTTGTGGTGATTAGCAAAAGATAAAAGAAAAGAAGCCTTGATACCCATAATAGATATGCATTTAAAACTTTTTATTTAATTTTGATCAGACTACGGATTACAAAGAATACTATATTCAAGTTATTCTTTGTTCTATTGAATTAATGATACACATACTGTAGAGTATCTTCATTGGAAGAAACTGCATTAAGCCAACGTGGAAAGATTGGAAAACTTCTGCCTACGGGACATTCCCTCATTTCAATGACGTTCATATCGTCAACCGCACCGCTTGTCATGTTTATTTTTATTCTCGAAAAATATTTATCTGCCTTATATATTCCAAGAAGAATCCCACTATACTCCAGTATTGCAAAAACGTCACCATTGGATGTTGATAAAACAATATGTTCTCGGGTTGGCACGGGCACATATCTATTCAGTTCTGCTCGCAATTTAATTGGTAACCCGGCAGGAATAACATATCTTCGAAATTCGAATTGCCGGTTCGGATTTGCCTCGGGAATAAGCCGAATATATCCAAGTTTTGCAAGTGCATATCCAAGTACTTCATGAGGAAAGTGCCTGTCCGGAGAACACCTAGACTGTCTGGCAGAAGAAGAAGAACTAGAATTACGTTCGACACTGTGATTCCGTTCAGACGGTAGTGAGTCGTAATTTGCAGAAGCTTTAACAAAACTGCTTGCAAAGATTATTTGACTTTTTTCTACGGGACAATCCCTTTTTTCATCTGCAGTCATATTATCAACTGCGCCGCTTCTCATATTTATTTTTATTCGCGAACTATTTCTATCTGTCCTATAAATTCCACGAAGAATCCCACTATAATCCAATAATGCAAAAATGTCCTGTTTGGATGTTGATAATACAATATATTCTCGGATTGGCACGGGCACATATCTATTTTGTTCTACTCAAAATCTAATTGCCTATACTGGCAGGAATTACATATCTTCGAAATTCAAATTGCTGGTTTGGATTTGTGCGAGGGATAAGCCGAGCATATCCAAGTTCTTCTATTGTACATCCAAGTAGTAGATCTGAAGGAAGCCTGCCCAGAGGAGAAACGGATCTGGCACGAAGTGGAGGCTCCTGAGGAGATGTCCGGACAGGTGAATGTTGTCTGGCAGAAGAAGAAGAACCAGGATTACGTTCGCTATTAGGTTTCTCGTCGGGCTGAGAACTGCATTCTGCAAGAAGAAATAGAAGATTCTTTTTTTCTTTGTTCAGCACATTTATGTCTAATTTCTTTAGCTGAATTCAACGTTTCTTTGCAGAAAGCATATTTCTGATGATTCAATAAAATTTATGAGAAATAATTTTTAATTAGAAGAACTCCCCACCTTTCATTTTTCTTGTTAAGTAAACATATATTTTTTGTATAAGACAGGTGCATAAGAGCTTAATAAACCTTAATGACAATAAACGATTTTCTGCTATACAAAAACCTACATAAAAGAAACGGTTTTTAATATATCCAATTCTTTGGAAAATATCTTTTTACTGAGTTTTTACTGTCAATTGAAACATAAGAAACAATCATTTTAAATAACCCAAATAAAGAATTGAATTTCAAAATTCCATATAGAAGAGTTGAGCGTCAAAGCTTCACCAGGACAATTTCTTCAAAAATGCATGCTAGTCGAGTCATCCTGCTTCACGTTGTTTGACCTTGCCCTGACCTTTCCAGGTTAAACTTTCGATTTGTCAAGGTCATATCTGGACGTCAAATTTTCCGCTCTCTCAGTTCCCGGGGTGAAAAATAGAGGTTCCCATTTTAAAAAATCAATTTGACCTTGAAATGACCGAGAAGGTCATGGTCAAGATCAAAATAAAGGTCACCATTAAATTCCTTGTTGAAAGTTCTTTCGAGAATGACCTTGACTGCTGCGGCTGATCAAACAAAATCACCATTTTTTTTAAAGTTTAAATTGCGTTGAATTAGCGTACGTCCAAATTATTTTATTGAACAATGTAAGAAGTATGTAGCTTCAAAGTACAAAGTCATAAAATCAAGACCAAATCATACTCTATAGATTTGGATCAAGTACACAAATAAATATTACGTGATTGCTAAGCAATCATATAGAATATCTACCTATAGAATAGAAATTTCTGCGCAACTACAAATATGAGATTCGTTGCGTGCGTTAATATCCTTCTTACTAAAGGACTCTACCGGGAGAGTTTTCTTACTAAAACTAACACTTTGAGTAAGCTCAGGTCTTCTCAAGCGAAGCTATTAACATCTTCACCTTTCTTGAAACGATGCAGGGACAACAACATCGTCCCAAAATTCTTACGAATGAAAAAACATTTGGGAACATCTGAATCAAAATCAATTCTACATTAAACAAGTTTGCTTCTGTCGAAAGAAAGAATACGCCATACCTTTGTCTTGCTCACTACCATAAAAAAACTATTAAAACTCAAGTTTGACCTATCAAATACCCTCAGATTTGACATTTGGTCTACATTGGATCGTATATCATTAGACCAATCCCAACGGATTAAAGACCTTTCCACTCAGAAACAAAGAATTTATAAAAATATGACAAATTACTTCCAGTAAGGCACACACCACTAACTAACACAGTAAAAACATCTCTAACCAGCATATCAGCAATTGAATGATTTCAGCCTTATCTAAAGGATATCATTTTGCAGTTATTCCCTCCAAAATGTCGACAGAAGAAATCATCAGTATTTTGGAATCCACAATATATACCCTTCCATCCAAAAAGCGAAAGACATACGGCGTAGGACGGTCAACATCTTACGCCAAGCACAACTTCCCTCCTCAAACTTAACAAAATAAGAAAAAACAGCAATTAAAGAACTTCATCGGAATAAAGAAATCATAATATATCCCGCAGGTAAGGCAACACAACAGTAATAATGAATAAAGAAGACTATAACAACAAACTCATGTACCTCCTAACTGACGATACACAGACAAAACTTAAAAAAGACCCCACAAAAACAATAGTTAGGGAAACAAAAACCCTCCTATGAGACTCTAAACCTGACTAGAAAACAATATCTAAATTAATATCTACTAATCCCATTTCTCCAGAATCCTCAGCGCAAGAAACTCACCAACTTACAACATAGCACGCTTCCTTACCAAAGAACTGAATTCTTTCACAGGAAACTATCGCACACGTCCAAAACTCTTTTGACTTTATCAAAAAGATACAACAGATTCACGTTCAACCCCAAGACATCCTAGTGAGTTTCGACGTAGTATCTTTCATTACAAAGTGACCAATCTCTGATACAATCAATATTATTAAATTCTTTGCAAACTTCCCCTCCGATCTCATACCTTTGATGGGACACTATCTCAATAACACTTACAGTAAACTTTTTTTATTCTACAGTTCGCTTATTCTACAGTTCACATATTCTACATCCCCTATACACGCTTATTCTAATTTGAGCAGTTTCGTTATCTCCCACCACGGTCTCTGTACGGACTGTACGGCCACGCCCGCATCAGTGGGTGACCAATTAAAAAAAAAGAGGCCCGAAGAGCGGAAAGCCTTGAATTGAGTATTTTCACATGCCGTCATGTGAATGCAGACAACTTTTTCGAGAAAATATTCGAAACGAACAAGTCATAAATGTATAAATAGTAATATTTCTCAAATGTAGAATGGATTTTCTCAGTCATTTCCCATTCTTTTGTCGATTGACGCCCTTTCAGTGTCACGAAATACAATCAACTGTCCGAAATTTGAGGTTAGAGTGCCACTATCCACAAATTGCGGACAGTTGATTGTATTTCGTGACACTAAAAGGGTGTCAATCGACAAAAAATATGAAATGACTGAGAAAGTAGATTTTAAACTTGAAAAATGGTACTAGTCGGACCGTTATCACTTACCTTTACTTTTAGAATATTTTGTCCAAAATGTCGTATGCAGTTGCAGTCCCATGTCCTAACCTTGCTGACGATACATTGGTATGTATCGTAGCAAAAATGGAGCGAAATAGAAGCTCCGACTGTTTTACTAAACTAACCAAGTTATTAAAGAAAAAAATATATAAATTTAGAAGAATATTGAATTAATTAACATTTTTAAAGCTGTAACAATAAATCTTTTCAAAAAATGAAGCTTATAAGATGAGGAATAGAATTTTACTGAAAAATTAAAAAATGTGATGAACTTTAAAATATGGAAATGGAACTTCAAAGTCCTGATGAGGAAAACGTTATAGTTTTCGAAACGTCGACAATAAAGAAATTTTAACAACGAATTTCTACTGACTTGGTCTGAAGTACGTCAATTTTACCAACTAATTATTAATTATTCATAAACTTATATCACTCAGACAAACAACAGCGCTTTAACAACATTTTTTCCAACTTATGAAATTATCCTAATAAAAAATGTCAAATGATATCATTATCTGCGAGGAACATTCTTGACACTAACAACGTCGTTATTTCACATATATGTAAAATAACGGCTAATTATGTGTACATTTGTACTCTAATGATGCAATGGAATATTCCTGAGATACAGTTGTTAACCAAATTATTCACTAATACATTGGGGGGGGGGGGGGAATCCGGAGGGTAAAAAAATCGACTTCTTTCTCTCTTAATTTTCTTAATTTCAAAAATATTCCATCAATATTTTAAGTCGATCGGAGCTAAACTTGCCAAGTTACAGAGGTGTAAGTCTCCGCATCTCGAGCGGAGTACAGTAGACGCAGATAGTGGTCAAAGTCAAATACGGTGGTCAAAGCTCGGGTCCAAGGCAATTTTCTGTCTCTCTTTCGTGTTTTTCTTTAGTTTCTTTTCGTACCCTACTTTATGGAGCTATTTTTCTCAAAACTACATTTTTGAAGTCGGTGCACAGTCTCTCTTAAAAGCTATTGCACCGATCTTCACTAAATTTGGTGTACACTTTTCACAGATATATTGCAAGAACGCAAAGGTCTTGTTGATAGATTTTTTTTTGCGATTTTACAGAAGCAAAATGGCGGATTTTTTAGGCAAAAAATCGAAATTTTTCAGTTTTTTGACCGCCAAAACCAAAAAAAAAAAAAAAAAAAAAAATGTAAACAGACCGTTGTGTTATAGGCATTCAGGGATCGTTCATATATTACGTAAGGCGTTTTTCTTTTGTTGAAATGAAGACGAGAATAAAATTGCTGTGAAGTTGAAAAGGATACAACGATATAAACAAAAGAAAAACGTCTTACGTAATACATGAACGATCCCTCATTTAATTCATCGAAATATATATTTTTTTTTCGATTTCCGATGATCCGTTGAGGAGTTATCCTGTGCACCGCAAAGCATCTTTTTTTTCAATGAATAACTTTTACCGCTGCTTCAGAAAAAATTGCTGAAAAATGGCCTTTTTACCCTCTCGATTTTAGCTCCGGGTGGGTCCCCCCCTAATCCGTTTTTTATCTACTTTGCGAAAATGCGGATGGTCTGTACTTTTGTTTTCACTTTGGTGGTCATCGTAATTCTATTGGAAAATACAATAATATAATATATATGTAATTCTTATTATATTTCATACAATACATGCATGAATACGGCTACACCAGAGACTCGCTATTTGAACGCGCAATCGCACGCGTTATATCAATTCCTCGAATTGCTGATCCCAGCAGTTTCTCAGGGGACAGGACGAGAGACGGTTGCGACTCCGCCTCTGAAGGGACGCATGCACTATACTGCTCAGTCAAGGAGATTGCGCAATATTATGGAAACGGTTCAGGCGGCCCTGACTGTTTACGTTTCGCTGTACGCGCTATATGAACAAGGCTATTTTCAGGCAACCCCCGAGATTGTTCATCCATCGAGTCTCTGGTGTATTTATCAGGCCTGTGGAGCGAGCCTAAAGTCCCCCTTTCCAGCTTTTAGTGATATAATAGCCATTTGTATATTTACACTGCAAAAACTAGAGCTTTCTTTTTTTTACGGTATTAGTTTGTTTTGCGTCAAAAATTATGACTTCATAGATATACATGTCCATTACATACCTACGAACTTGAAAAGCGGCACTTAAGTTTGGTTAATACGACTTACACTGCAAAGATACACCCATCAATAATGTGCCTCTTTTCTCCCTTGGTGCATAATATACTATTAAGCTTACCACAAAGAAATTACTTTTTAACATAATAATGCAGTTTCTAGCAGATAGTAGAAACTAATAGTATTTAGAGAAATGATATTATTTGGATGTTGAATTATTATAACTGTTTTGGAAAAGCATAAATTTACTTATTGTTAATATAATTTTGATTCATTGTTTATAGAACGTCTGTAAGCTTGTCTTAAAATACAAAATTTGTAGCACTCCTCAAATTATTGTTAGACAATCTGCACTGTTAAAAAAACATTTTTTCTTCAAATTTCGGCAGAAATAATCCCTCAAATATGTTAATAATATTAAACGTCAATATAAACAAGGCAGGACAACTTGGTGCAGATGCACTTTTTGGAAAACACATTAATTAACTGTTTTAATGAACTTCAATTAAATTATCTCCATGCATAGAGCATTGGTAAGACAATAGCCTAAACAAAATATATTTTATTACAATATTTCAATTTATAGTTGAATTTTAATCGTGCATTTTACTTTATGTGCGCCGCATTCGCCGTCGCTCCCCTATCAATACATGCATTTTTAATATATTTATATCTAGAAAATAAAAGTCATTAAAGAGACAAAATTAAATCAAGTCTAAACGTTATTTGCAAATGAGATTTTGTTTTTAAATACAGACCCTTGACATAATAATTTTTAACCCAAAATGTGACAAAACTAACTAAAAGTAAGTAACGTGTATTATTAATATGTCTAACGTTCTTTTGAGTTCAAACAAATTCGATGAAGTTAACAAGGGATCGTCCATAAATTACGTAAGACGTTTTTCTTTTGTTTAAATAAAGACGAGAATAAAATTGATGTGAAGTTGAAAAGGACACAACGATATAAAAAAAAGAAAAACGTCTTACGTAATTTATAGAAGAGCTAAAAATAATTCTGGAGTAAACATAAATATGATAAGCGGCGCAATTGATAATTTGAGTCCAGATGAAAAAAGGGATTGTCCAGTGGGCAAAAGTCCAGCAATCTTCTCAAGCAGTTTTATAAAAGCTTCTGCAAATTACGATTCACTACAGTGTGAACGGAATCCCAACGTCGAACGTAATCCTAGTTCTTCTTCTTCTCCCAGACAGTCTAGGTCTTCTCCGAGCAGGCCTTTTCCTCATGAAGTACTTGGATATCCACTTGCACAACTTGGATATATTCGGCTTATTCCCCAGGCAAATCCAAACCGGCAATTCGAATTTCGAAGATATGTTATTCCTGCCGGGTTACCAATTAAATTGCGAGCAGAACTGAATAGATATGTGCCCGTAACAACCCGAGAATATATTGTTTTATCAACATCCAATGGTATTGTTTTTGCAATACTGGAATATACTGGGATTCTTCTTGGAATATATAAGGCAGATGCTTATAGATTAAGAATAAAAATAAACATGATAAGCGGTGCTGTTGACCTTATGACCGTAACTGAAATGAGGGATTGTCCTGTAGGCATACGTCACCCAATCTCTCCACGTTCGTTTAATACTTATACTTTACTTATACTATATACTATACTATATACTATACTATATACTATACTATATACTATATACTAATACTTTACAGTGTGTGTATCATTAATTGAATAGAAAAAAGATAAACTGAAATATAAGATTCTTTGTAATCCGCAGTTTTATCTTTTGCTAATCCCCACAAGGTCATTCAAATTTGTTTTTTCAAACTTTTAAAATTCAAAGAGTTACGGCCATACCACGCTGAAAAAACCAGTTCTCGTCAGATCACTGAAGTTAAGCAGCGTTGGGCGAGGTTAGTACTTGGATGGGTGTCCATTCGAGAATACTGCGTGCTGTTGGTATATTATGGGTGTGGTGAGCCCACACTTGTAGTTATTTACTACAAGAAACTATCGCATTTTCAGACGCGAGTTTTTTTAAAACACCATACTGCCCGAAATACTAGCAGAATTTTCATTATTTTTTAGCTACAGCGTATAATTTATAGGAATATTAATTTTTTAGTGCAGTCACGTAGCCTCATTATCCACGCGCAACGACAGACACAGTGAAGTGAAATCAAATAAAATAGTTAACCATAAGTTGTAGGACGCAATTCTTAATTGATTTTTGATTCTGTTTTTCTTTTTGAAAAATTTTGTTATTGAATTTACAACTGATATGTGGAAGCGATTTTTGAATTTTTATTGTTCAAAATTTTCCATCAATGCAAATAATGAACAAATGTTGATTCTTTTCTTTTTCGTCTATCATTTCGTAAACAACTTTCCGACTTTTATTATCTTTTGGAATCAATGTTCAGTCTTCAACCAATAAAATAAAGTCTTGACAACGTTGTTGAACTTTCAATCTAGCTTTCAACCAGAAAAATGAAGTTTTAGCAAAGTAGTGTAATTTTCAATCAATCAATTGAATTTTCAAAAAAAAAGAGATGAATTTACAATGAAATTTGTTATCCCCTGGTAGTGTGAATTATTTTTGACCGCTTCGTAAGAAATTTTGACAAATTTGATAGGGTTCCGATGATTACAGAATATCCTAATTATTTTAACCTTTCGGTAGTCGCGCCCATTCTGTTCACACGAGTAGTCGCGTGTTGTACTTTTTACAACACCCATATTTTGTGTTATTGAGGTCCATCAAGCTAGCACCTCCGCAATCGAAATTCCCAAATTTTTTTGTATCAGAATTTTGGGCTTTTTTGTGTATTTTTTCGGCTGTATTGCCGATTTTTGGGCTCCACTACTTTTTTTGAAAATTCAAATTTGGTGTGGAGGTGCTGGCTGGACTCAAGCCAGCAGCTCCACTCTATATATATATATTAAAAAAAATTAAAAATCAAAGACGACAGAATTGTGGGCTTTCTTTGGGCTCTTGAACGCGCCAACAAACAATTTCCAAAAACTACCCCTACCGGAAATAAAACTACTCCATAAATAAAAACTCAAACTAGGAAGAAACAAAGTAGACCACAATTTTGGGCTTATTTTGGACTCTCAAATGC
This sequence comes from Andricus curvator, assembly GCA_932195095.1. NCBI lineage: Eukaryota > Metazoa > Arthropoda > Insecta > Hymenoptera > Cynipidae > Andricus > Andricus curvator. Next base: position 62,821 of record CAKNYM010049085.1, read on the forward strand.
ACGGAATAAAAAATTCAAAAAACCACCCCCTATGTGTAAAAAAACCACCCTCATGTCAAAAATAAAATCTGAAAAAAATAAAGTTCATCGTAATTTTTGGCTTATATTGGGCTCTCGAATGCACCAAACAAAATGATCAAAACCCACCCTATGTACAAAAAAACAACCCCTGAGTAAAAGCTCAAAAATGGAAAAAACAAAATAGAAAGTAGTGTTGGGCTTTTCTTGGGCTCACGAATGCTTGATTTTTTGTTTGCAAAAACCACCCCTACATCTAAAAAATCAAACGCCTATCTATGAATTTTCATTTAAATTTTCAAGGAGCCCAAAAATCAGAGACTCTATTCACCATATAAAACTCTGAGTCTCAGACATCAGAAACTTCATTTAAAGTAAATTTCTAAAAAAGATAATTCTTTGACAAAGTCACATCTGCCCGGTACCAAGGGGTTGCTTTTTAACGTTAAGGGTAGGAGCCCAAAATTGGGTGTTGGAATTTTCGAGGAGCCCAAAAATCAGAGACTCTATTCACACTGTGAAATTCTAAAAAAGATTGTTTTTTGACAAACTCATATATGCGTCGTGTCAAGGGGGTTGCTTTTGAACGTTAAGGGCTGGAGACCAAAAATCGATGTTAGTATTTTTGAGGAGTGAAGTGGTGAGGGAAGAGTGGGGGAAGGCATACATGGCGGTCTCACGTCTCCCGTGCATTCGAGTTGCCACTTGTACCAAAAAAATCGGTACTGTTGTACTTTTTACAACAGCGCGACTGCCGAAAGGTTAAGGTATTTCAAGCGGTTTTCAAAGATTTTATATGATTTCTCGCGATTTCAGACATTTGAAAAGATTTCTCATCCGGCGAAGTTTTTAATAGAATTGAAAAATTTTAATTAAATTTTAAAGGACTTCATAAAATTTTAATGGATAATTTTGCCGTATTTCGAGGGATTTTAAAGGATTTTACAAGATTTCCTCGAATATTATGAATAATGTAGATCAGATGATTCATTATATAAAAAAAAAACCTGACAGAAAAAAGGACTCTTTTTTTAGACATGTATTTTCAATCTTATTACATCTTGAAAACCTCAAGTAATTTTCTTACTGAATAGTGAATTGATTCCAATTTTATATTCGTCATCAGCACACTTTTGTTTATGCAAGTACACAAATGTTGTAAGCCAACTCAACAGTTTAATAATCAGTTAATAATAATGTGAGTGACGAACTAGTTAGCAAAACGGAAAAATCTTTATGCGCGGTTTTCTTCAGAAAGTTAAATTGTTTTTCAAATATGGCAAAAAATTCACACGATAAAATTCGATTACTCTAAATTTGAAATTAAATATGTTTTTTATTCCAGAAATAATTTCAAATTTCATTTTTATCCAAAATTTTCAACTTAAAAAAATTATCTAATTTAAAAGTTACGATTCTCTGCAGTCGGTGTACCCTTATTTCAATTTAAAAACATCTAAACTTAAAATAATATTTTTGCTAATCCAAAGTCAGATAAAAATACATGTACCAGTATACCGTCGCGGGGATTCAAACGTAAACAGTCAGTGCCACCTTACCTTTTCCAATTGGAATGCACTATTGCACAATATACTCGACTGAGTACTCGCGCACACCGACCCTTCCGAGGCAAAAGTCGCAACCGTCTCTCGCCCAGCAGTTCTAGGAAGGCCGAGACCAGGGGGACAGAATCCGAGAGTTGGGTGTAACTGGTAATTACATTACAAGGGCATTGTATTATGGTTTCTGTGGCTGCTTGCTTTCTGCGGTTCGAAAAAATGGGAAAATTAATTAATTTTACAAACTTTTTGTCAATTCCCCATTCATTGTGACCGAAAAATGCTCCGCAAAATGAAAAGTAGCAAATAAAATTAACGAATGTTACGAGTAATATCTGTTGAGTCTCGTTTGAGCAGCCAAGCTGTAAGGACGTGTTTGTTGTTGTTCCGTCTTATGCCGAGAGTTTAGAGTGTTTGACTTGCGCTAGAAATTTTTTCCAGTGCTATGATGCCGTGATGTTACTGTTGTTTTTACTGTTGCGAGTCTGAACTTGGGGCGGATATTTATATGGGACAGATATTATTCGCGTGCAAAGTGCTTCTAGGTTTGTTGTACTTTTGACGCCTGATTGTATGCTGAAGTAATAAATCTTTCGCACCCGCACCTTAATATAGCGACCTACGAGCAGATGCACAGCTTGATGTTGAGCCTAGAAGAATAGCTCAAAGCTGAAATACATTCCGTACACTGAAAAAAAAACTTATTTGAATCGAAGGAAATTTCTTTGATTCAAAGAAATGGTAGAGCAGAATATGGCCGAAGAAATATTTCTTCAGATTAAAGAAATCTTTTGTTTGGATCTGAGGAACGCCATGCTTAAGGCATAGAAATACTTACTCGACACTGTAAAATATGCGTTGAGTGAAATAGATTTGTCATTGACTGTAATAAATAAGTATTTGATATGATAGGTGAGTTCCGTAGTATAAAGAAGTATGGTGTAAGTCCAAGAAGATAATTATTACATACAAATAAATGTAACTCGGACTGAGCAAAAGTTTCTTTTGAACCAAATATATGATTCTTTGATTCAATTAAGCGTATTTTTTGGTAAACTAAACATTTCTTTGCAACAAAGAAATTTTTTTCAACGGAAAGATAAAAATCATTCGCGAATAAAAATAAATATGATAAGCGGCGCAGTTGATAATTTGACTCCAGATGAAAAAAGGGATTGTCCAGTAGGCAAAAGTCAGCCAATCTTCTCAAGGTGTTTCATCAAAGCTTCTGCAAATTATGATTCACTAGAGTGTGAATGGAATCCCAATGCCGAACGTAATCCTAGTCCTTCTTCTGCCAGACAGTCTAGGTCTTCTCCAGGCAGGCCTCCTTCTCATGAAGTACTTGGATATGCACTTGCGAAACTTGGATATATTCGGCTTATTCCCCAGACAAATCAGAACCGGCAATTCGAATTTCGAAGATATGTTATTCCCGCCGGTTTAATCATTCATTTGCGAGCAGAACAGAATAGATATGTGCCGGTGCCAACCCGAGAATATATTGTTTTATCAACATCCAATGGTGACCTTTTTGCATTACTGGAGTATACTGGGATTCTTCGTAGAATATATAAGGCAGATGAATATCATTCGCAAATGAAACTAAACATGATAAGCGGTGCAGTTGACGATATGACCGTGACTGAAATCAGGGAATGTCATGTAGGCAAAAGTTACCCAATTTGGTTTAAAGAAGTTACTTCCAATGAAGATACTCTACACTATGTGTATCATTAACTCTAGAGAAAGAAGATAAACTAAAATATAATAATCGTTGTAATCCGTAGTCAGATCAAAATTAAATAAAGAAAATTAAATGCAAATGTATTATAGTTGTCAAGGCTTCTTTTGTCCTATCTTTTGCTAATGCCCAGAAGGCCATTCAATTTTTTTTCTTCGAATATTCAAAATTCAGAGAGGTACATGATTTTGAGTTTTCAGACGCGAATTTTTTGAAAACACCATATTGCCCTAACTTCTAGCAGAATTTTCATCATTTTTTTAGCTGCAGCGTATAATTTATATGGATATTAGTTTTTTAGTGCAGTCGCAGACACAGTGGGGCGAAATCAAATAACATAGTTAACGATAACTTGTAGGACGCAATACTTAATTGATTTTAAATTCTGTTTTAATCAAAAAAATTTTTTATTTAATTTACAACTGATATGTGGAAGCGATTTTTGAATTATTATTGTTCAAAATTGTACATCAATGCAAATGATGAACAAATGTTGATTCCTTTCTTTTTGGTCTATCAGTTGGTAAACAACTTTGCGACTTTTATTATCTTTTGGATTTAATGCGCAGGAGTATGTGCAAGCGAAAAATGATTCATAAGTAATATTATATCTTATAAAAAAAATATACTATCAAATAAAATAATAATTTCATTATCGAGTATTCGATTTGAAGGTAATATTTTCACGAAAAAATTACTTGCTTTTATCGACAATGTGTAGTTGATCATAAAAAGGTGTCATTCGATATTATTCATTAATTCTATAAACAAAAAACTGAAAAATTCTGACAATATAATTTGCGTAAGATTACGATAGACTCGATTCTTCTCTGCCTGGTGGTGTACACATAATTTCTTTAATTATAATTCATTATTTAAATCATTTTTCATGAAATGTACAAATAGCATCGAGATCAAACACATCTCAAAAATATGATCAATTTTATGACAGAAATAGAACACTTAAAATTTAGCGGAAAAATTAATTTTCATGTAAAAGAAAACTAATTCCCATAAAAGAGTTCAATCTTCAACGAATAAAATAAAATTTTGACAACGTTGCTGAACTTTCAACCTAGCAGTTTAATTTCCAACTCACAAAAATTAATTTCAACCAAAAAAACAACTAATTTTCAACAAAATTGTTTAAACTTCAACCAACAAAATGAAGTTTTAGCAAAGTAGTGTAATTTTCAACGAATTTATTGAATTTTCTAACAAAAAAGATGAATTTTCAATGGAAAATTTAATAGTTGCATTTTCAACTAAAAAGATAAATTTACAAAAAAATTTGTTATCCCTAGGTAGTGTGAAGTAGTTTTTAAACGTTTCGTAAGAAATTTCAACAAATTTGATAGGGTTCCGGTGATTACAGAATATCCTGATTATTTTAAGGTATTTCAAGCGTTTCCCAAGATTTTATATGATTTTTCGCGATTTCAGACATTTGAAAAGATCTCTTATGGTGCAAAGCTTTTAAGAGATTTGAACAATTTTAATTAAATTTTGAAGGACTTTATCACATTTTAAAGGATGATTTTATAATATTTCGAGGGAGTTTAAAGAATTTGACAAGATTTCCTCGAATTTTATGAATAATGTAGATCAGATGAATCATTATATAAAAAAAATATAACCTGACAGAAAAAGGACTCTTTTTAGAGACAGGTATTTGTAATCTTATTATATCTTGAGAACCTCGAGTGATTTTCTTATTGAATAGTGAATAGATTCCAATTTTATATTTGTGATCAACACACTTTTATTTATACAAGTCCACTAATGCAATATCAGTATGATTATAATAATTTATTACTCCGTGCCTGTCAAAGAAAAACGTGAGGGCCGTGGCAGTGGTGGGCTAATTACATTAGTCTAAAACTGCGCTGTCTATTCGCATTGTAAACGGGAAATCAGTAATTTACGGTTATTTGTGAGATTGACCTTTGAAAATTCCTTTACTCTGCATATCGGTAATATATAATTTCCCCCATCAGCAAACTTGGACTTCTGTATTGATGACCTCCAAAATGTGTTATTCTCCTCAGAAAGTGTAAACAAACATTTTTTATTTATTGGTGATTTTAACGCTCGTGTAGGAACTCTAAGTGGTTAAAGTTAATGAAAGATGCAAAAAATTTGGTGGAGTCCCCAGAATCGTGCGACCTAGCGCTCTGCATTGGTCGTACATTTTCCGATAGGCTGGGTCAATTTATCTACGTAACGAAAAGAGGCTGTAGTACTATTGATTTACGTTGATTAGGTATCGATTGCGCAAATCTTGTTAACGATTTCTCTGTGCACAATATTTCGGACCAATCAAATCATTTACATGTTGCTATCGATTTTAATATTGTGCTTACGGGTTCCAGGGATAGACAGTCTACCATATTTGGCGGCGTATCAATGTCTTTAAAATGAATCACGAAGGAGCGAAATCCTTTTATATAGTTTTTTCAAATTTACCGCTTATATACAATAATAATGTTAACGCTGATTTTTTGTATAATGAATTAGCTTCCTCAATGACGCATGCTGCCAGCGAATCAAATATGCTAGTACGGAGGGGCGCTTCCAGTACCTTCGGCCCTTATAGTCAGAAAAATGTCTGGTTCAACTCGAAGTACGCGCTCCTTGCTAAGCTTCGGGCCAAACTGAATGACCTTGGTGTAAGTGGAATAATTATTAGAATTTTGGTGTTAATTCATGTCACCGCTGGTCTAAGGGTCAAATGTGGTGATTCCTTCTCGAAAATAGTCGACTTGACGCTGGGGGTACTACATGGTAACAGCTTTAGTCCTCTCCTCTTCATTCTCTTCGCGGCTCATATTGGGAACTTTTATAGAAAGAAACGTATGAAGCGTGTGTTGCTGAATGCTGTCAGATCTTTAATCATGCTTCTGTTCGCGGACGATATAGTTATCTTTGCTTCTTTTTGGCACGACGCACACTGGGGATGGAATGTTTAAAACCACCTAGAGGTCACAAATCTTGACTCGAAAAATTTAGAAAAGAGACAACAAATTTAGGCGATGTGAGGCTCTTCGAAATTCAATTAGTAACATTTCTAAGAAAAAATTATTCAATTTGGTCAAGATTTGTGTCCTGTAAGGGATCGTTCATATATTACGTAAGGCGTTTTTATTTTGTTTAAATGAAGAGGAGAATAAAAATGCTGTGAAGTTGAAAAGGACACAACGATATAAACAAAAGAAAAACGTCTTACGTAATACATGAACGATCCCTAAGTGGGTTTTAACAAATTTAGTGCTCCATTCCCAGTGTGCGATGCTCGCGACAAACTAAAAGTTCTGGAGGAGTATTGCGATCAAAATGGCCTTCAGCTAGACCTAAAAAAAAAACAAAGATTGTCCCTTTCTGTAAACCCGGTAAGTTTAAAAAACTTCGCCCACTTATGCGGAAAAATGCATCCATTCTTGAATTCTTAACACCTACACGTACCTCGGAACCCCGTTCTCGACAATGGGTAAATTTAAAGTCGCCAAAGACCATTTTGGCAGGAAAGGGACGACAGCAATTTATAAAGTGTGCAATATTATAAATAAGTCTAAACATAATTCACTTTATCAGAGTGGAAACGGGATTAGATCAGGTAAGCGTCGGAGCGTTCGAATGCGCCTATAATTGGTGGATTTCTCTAACTAATATTAACGACAATAAGCTTTGCCTCAGCAACTTCTGCGATTTGGACCAGGCTAATGCCGCAAGTATAGAATTTAATTGGGCTTCGCAATTCAAGTCTCTACTCGAATCTATAGGCGAACTTGATACATGGAATCGGCAATGAAGTCACCCTCATGCGGTTACCGGAGAGAAGTCAAACTTAATAATTAAGTGGGCAAATCATATGTATAGCACTGCTATTGATCGTGTGACGAAATCCAAATATAACAGTCAAGCGAGAAACCTAAGTCAATTGAACCTTACTGAACCTTCTCTATATTTTAATTTGATTAACTTTTTCTTATGTAGAATATTTAGTAATGTTTATTAGTATCTGCAATGGTGTCACTATAGTCTTGCACTTTTCATTTAGCATACTTTTGTTGCAGGCTTTACTCCTTTTCAGCATTCGATGCTTCCTTCGTATCGCATTACTGGTTCGAACAATTTGACGTAAAGTAGCCATCTGCTTGCTGAAATCCATCTTGATTTGACTGCAGCTAAATCAATACTGATGAACTGCTTTCGCTACATTTCTATTTATAGCAATGAGGTAGTTGAATGTCCATCACAATCACCATAGTTACGACTAGTTGAGAAGCAATCTTCCATTTAATATTCTATCAACCAAAGTATATTTCTTATCATCCCTTTCGTCAACCACTTTACTCATCTACATTCTGCACATCCACCACCACCTGTGCATATTTTGTACAACGTTGATTCAACGATCCTTCAACGTTGATTCAACATTGTTTCAACGTTGATTCAACATTTTCACAACGTTGCTTTAACGTTGAACCAGCACCACTGCCACCACCTCCACCAATACCACCACCGTCACCATCCTCGCTGCCACCAACTCCACCTTCAGATGGATTTTGTGAACTGATGTACAAGGCGTACTCTCAAACAAATCGAGAATGCTGCTGCATGATGCTTCATACAGGTCCTAGCGAACTTGTAGATGCTTTTCGTTTTTACAATAATTCTCATCATTTATCACAAAGTCGCGAATGTCAAACAATTGTCCACATATTGCTTCCAAGAAACATAATATGTTAACGGGAAATTTATGAATTTTTATGTTTTTACTATGTTCAATTTGTATAATTACGTTAAGAGATTATTTTATTAAGCTAAGTCAGGAATCTACATTGCGAGATCAGGTTAAGTGTTTTTCTTGAATAAACAAATATTTAAGGTTACTTTAACTTAGTTAGTAAGATTCGGTAGCACTCTAGTTTCTTCAAATAGTACTAAAGTTTAAATCATTAGCTGCTTAAATTATTGATAGATGGCGCTGCTGTACATTTAGTAAATTTTTAACCTAATGTTTCAATTTTTGACTAAGAAATATACATTCTCGAATAGAAATAGAACAGTTACATCTTCAGCTAAAAAATTAATTTCCAACGAAAACAACAAATTTTCAACACAATAGTAAGATTTTCAACCAACAAAATGATGAACCTTTAACGAATGAAATGATATTTTATCCAAACAATTGAATTTTGAAGAAAAAAGTTGAATTTTCAACAAAAATATTAAATTTGTATCAAAGAAGACGAATGTTCACTAAGAAAGTCAAGAAAATAGTTTAATCCTAAACCAGAGAAATTAAGTTTTAACCAAAAGATGCAGCTCTAAACAAAAAAATTAATTTTCTAGTGAAAACTACGAATTTGTCACAAAAAAGATAAATTTATAACCAAAAATAGAATGGTTAAATTTTCAACAAAATGTTCTATCAACTCAGTCGGACAAGTTTATTAAAATCTTCAACATCCAACGTTTCGAAAATACACCATTTTCATAATCAGGGAAACTATAGTTACGAAAAATCTAAAAAACTTTAATAATGATAATCTTACTAAATTTATTGAGATGATCAACGGCCATGCCACGCTGAAAAAACCAGTTCTCATCAGATCACTGAAGTTAAGCAGCGTTGGGCGCGGTTAGTACTTGGATGGGTGACCATTCGAGAATACTGTGTGCTGTTGGCATATTATGGGTGTGGTGAGCCCAAACTTGTAGTTATTTATAACTACAAGAAAACTATCCACCTAGAAACACAACCCGAATCGGATAGTGTCACGTCTACCCTGAAAGGGAAATGGCTTTATGGTATATCAATTTTAAAAGGTGTAAAAAACCACTTACGAATTAATGAGGTTAAAAAGAAGTATGAACGGATGTCCAATTAAAATTTAATATATGAAATTTCTGTAAAAAAATTACAATTTGATTAGCAGTTAAATTATCACAATAAAGATAGAGGATAATTTTAAAATATTAAAGAATGATAGTGAGCATATTTCAATTATAAGAAGAATTCAGAATTTATGTGGTGAATAAGCTTAAATAATTTATGAAAAACTGTTAAACTAATTATAATTTATAAAATTAAAAAAAGAATTTTTATTATCCAAAAGTGACTGTCAGGGAAAATCAAGGAACCTAACATACAGTATTATAAGGAATTCTCAAGAGAAGAAATGTATTGTTAGGACATTGTGACAAATTTTATAAAAATAATTCTGCAATTCTACAATCCTATTCTAGAATTACTGTTATAAAATTTATCACAATTTCCTAACAATTTTGTTCTCTTGTGAATTCCTTACAATATTGAATACAAAAATTAACTTATCTTGCTTGTTTCTACTTCTTAAATAACTGTTTAATACTTCATTCGTTATATTACATTTTGAATTTTGGTGTTTTTTTCTTCATTTCTACTGTATGTTAGGTTATTTGATTTTCCCTTACAGTCACTTTTGGAGTTATTTTCTGGGAGCAGTATGCTTTTTTTTAATTTTATCAATTTTAATTATTTTAAAAGTTTTTTATAAATTATTTAAGTTTAGGGGAGCGGCGGCGAATGCGGCGCACATAATGGAAAATGCACGATTAAAATTAAAACATAAAGTAAAATATTGTAATAAAATATATTTTGTTCAGGCTAATGTCTTACCAATGCTCTATGCATGGAGATAATTTAATTGAAGTTCATTAAAACAGGTAATTAATGTGTTTTCCAAAAAGTGCATCTGCGCCAAGTTGTCCTACCTTGTTTGGTATTGTGGCGGGTTTCGATTTTAATTAATAATTATTGAATAAAAAACAAATTATGAAGAAAAATTAGTAAAATTTAATAAAAATAAGATAAATATATTTACGTTTAATATTATTAACATATTTGAGGGATTATGTCTGCCGACATTTGAAGAAAAAATGTTTTTTTTTTAACTGTGCAGATTGTCTCACAATGATTTGAGGAGTGCTACAAATTTTGTATTTTAAGATAAGCTTACAGACGTTTTATAAACAATAAATCAAAATTATATTAACAATAAGTAAATTCTATTGTTTTCCAAAACAGTTATAATGATTCAACATTCAAATAATATCATTACTCTAAACCTTCTAAATATTTATTCTGACATAACAAACCTAACCCGAAAACTGGTAAAACGATTTCAAAATACAATTATTCATATTATTCATACATATTAGAAACGAAATATTATTACTTTGAGTAAATATTTCTTACCATCTAAATAAAACCGGCACTTTGTTACTACAAAATTCTCGGATCAAAACAAACCACAAACTTGTGCGCCAAGTTACCTGCCGATTTTAGTCCTGAATGCGCCATATTAGTCGCATGTGAATAGTATTTAATAAAGATTTTTTACATAAAAGTTTATTATTTTTACTCAATAGGTTAAACTTTAAAGCATTCAAGAAACTCGGAACAGTATATTTCCAAAATATTTTATAAGTTTACACGAAACTTCTGTAATTTTTTACTTGTTTTTAGCTACTCTGACAATACAAGCGAAAGAACCAAAACTAACTTTTCGTCATAAAAATCAGGCAATTAATTTAATTATCACAATTTTTAAATAATGTAAGGTTCAAAACATATATACATGTAATGAAACTATCTCCACAAGCAGAAAGTGCGTTAATATTCGAAAACTCGAACGCGCCACATTAGCCGACGCGCCGCATTTGCCGCCGCTCCCCTAATCATCACATAAATGTTGAATTCTTCTTTTAATTGAAATACGGTAAGTAGAATGCTTTATTATTTGGAACTTAACCTCTATCTTTATTATAACAATTTAACTGCTAAGGGATCGTCCATATATCACGTAAGACGTCTTTCTTTTGTTTATATCATTGTGTCCTTTTCAACTTCACATCAATTTTATTCTCGTCTTTATTTAAACAAAAGAAAAACGTCTTACGTAATTTATGGACGATCCCTAATAAAATTGTAATTTTTCTACAGAAATTTCATACATTAAATTTTAATTGGATACCCGTTCATATATCTTTTTATCCTTACTGCTGATTTTTAAAATTGAATATAAATATATAATGAACTTTACTCTAAGGGATCGTCCATAAATTACGTAAGACGTTTTTCTTTTGTTTAAATAAAGACGAGAATAAAATTGATGTGAAGTTGAAAAGGACACAACGATATAAACAAAAGAAAAACGTCTCACGTAATATATGGACGATCCCTAAAGGATGACTAGGAATTTCGTAACTAATTCGTATGTAAGTGGTATTTTACACCTCTTAAAATTGTTCATCTCAATAAATTTAGTAAGATTATTATTATTACACTTTTTTAGATTTTTTGTAGATATGGTTTCCCTGATGATGGAAATGGTGTATTTCCGAAACGTTGGATTTTTAAGGTTTTAATAAACTTGTCCGACTGACTTGACACAACATTTGGTTGTTCTATTTTCTCCTGTTTTTGATTTCTCGGACGCTGAAGGCTCTTATATAGTTAAATTTTCATTTAAAGACATTAATGTTGCATGAAAAAAATTTTCAACTAACGAAATGAATTTTAAACTGAATCATGAATTCTCAACAAAAAATGTAATAGTAGATATTCTAACCAACAAAGACATTAATTTTAAATTCAAAACAATAGATACACAGATGCGCTTGTACATTTCCAGTCATACCTCGAAAATCATAAACATTTTCGAAATTTTCTTAGATTGAATAATAGATAATATTTCATGGATTGCGCCATGTAAAGGCTCTAGCTGAATAAGCATGGGAAAAGTGCCCCTGCTCTAATTGGGCTCATATTACAGGGGTAAGTGTCGTCTAGGGTGAAGATAATTTACGCAACGTACCAGCTCTTAGAAATGATTTTTTCAGAAGTTATAGTCGAAAATACAAAAATCGAAAAATCAATTTTTCTGGAAAACGGCTCAACCGATTTTAACGAAGAAAATGTATGTTGTGGGGATATTTGAGACAACACTACAGAAAAATCCCAGATGAAATGCGTTAACTACAAAGGGCAAAAAAAAATTATTTTAATTTTCAAAAAATTTTTTGATCATGTTTTTCAACGAGGGCCACCTTTATTTTTTTCTCATAAAATAAGCGAACGCTGATTAGTAAGATATATTTTTTTACGAACCGATCAAGAGGGGACTTCATAGAAAAAATGAGTGAAGAACATTTGTTGGCCCCTGAAATGCATGCTTTACTAAAGGTGTATGAACATTAGTATACAGTGGAAATCTTTGTAGCAGTGTGTGTGCTTCAAAAAGTGAAGTTAATTCGCAGAAAATTGTAGAAGTGTCAAGGTTTTTGTTTACTGTGATCTTTGCTTACGTAAACTTAGTTTGTTCGCTATGGAGGACAAACAACGTTGCACTACATGTAATCGCTGATTGAGAAAAGTGTCGCGGTGAAGAAAGACAATTGAAAATGAAGTCAAAGAAACTTCGTATTCATCATTGCTTGGCAAGCGGATAAATATGGGAGATATTATTTGCGACAAATATCGTGAAAGAGCGATGAAAGCTAGAGCAGGTGAGTACTTTATTTTCGCAATAATAATTTTTTATGAAGAAAGTGTATTTATTTTCGGTACGTGGAATAGGTGAAGACATTGAGTCCGAGGTAGGGTCAGCATCTGATGAAGATCCGACGTTCGAGCTACGTACATCGAAGTCAACGGAGACGGAATGAGTGAAACTTGACTTACCAAGAACAATATCAACTCATCCCAGTGGGTACAAACGTTAAAGAGCGTTATTAGAACGGCTCAAACACGTCATATGTCAGTCCAAATAGCGTTCCTTGAACATAAAATGTTCCAGATACGTTTTAAGGACGTATTTAGAACATTGAACGTTTTCAGAACATTATTTGGCTGACTTCAGAAATATACTGTTAGACGAATCTATATACCATCGGGCAATCGTTGCTGGGAAAATCATCTAATTCATAACCAGTTCTACGAAGAATGTCTTATCTGCTTTAAAGGTATATGCACATGATATGGAAATCGAAGTTAACGATCTTCAACAATTAATGGAATCTTTAGCAATCAGGTTTGATCGTATTATTATGAATAAGATAGCGGATTTTACGTTACCCGCCAAACAGTTATTTGGCTACACAAGGTTAGGGTGTGACAGTATTATTCAGTTACCGGAAATGATGAGATCTTTGAGAGATTCAAATATGCGTTTTTCGACTCAAGCACTTGTTGTTTTTTTGGTGAACTAAGAACCGGCAATTCTAATGTTTTGATCGCGTAAGCGTTTCAGTGGAAAAGTCCTATATTAGTGTTGTAGTATTCAAAGTGTGTGATTAAGGCATTTGAAACAGACATTCTTCGCACACAGTTTGGCGTATCTGCAAAGGCTAGAGAAGATCTTATATCAAATCATACAACCTTTTTCGCCAAAAACTTGTTTGATGTTTCTGAGCAACTGTTGATTTTCACAGCAAAGATTGCCCGATTCATCTAACAGTATATGCCTGAAGTCTTGCTTTCTGAGGAACTTTTGTCAAATGTTTGCTTGCCGCACGAATGTAACATTATCGATGAGTTGATATTATTCTTGGTAAGTCAAGTTTCACACATTCCGTATCCGTTGTCTCCGTTGACTTCGATGAACGTGGTTCGAACGTCGGATCTTCATCAGATGCTGACCCTACCTCGGACTCAACGTCTTCACCTATTCCACGTACCGAAAATAAATACATTTTCTTTATAAAAAAATTATTATTACCAAAATAAAGTACTCACCTGCTCTAGTTTTCATCGCTCTTTTCCGACATTTGTCGCAAATAACATCTCCCATATTTATCCGCTTGCCAAGCAATTCTTTGTCCTCCATAGCGAAAAAACTAAGTTTACGTAAGCAAAGATCACAGTAAACAAAAACCTTGACACTTCTACAATTTTCTGCGAAGTAACTTCACTTTTTGAAGCACACACACTGCTACAAAGAGTTCCACTGTATACTAATGTTCATACACCTTTAGCACTCTAAAGAGAGATTTCGAAACCATCGTTTTGATTTCGAGGCCTGAATTTGGCAGTAAAGGTAAGTGAGTGTGCTCTTTACTCTCATTAAAAAACAATCTGCCTCGAATTAGGCTCATTTCATTGAACAGTCAGTGCAACGATGCATTGGCCCCTGGTTTGTATGTAAAAGCATGCATTTCGGGGGCCAACAAATGTTCTTCACTCATTTTTTCTATGAAGTCCCCTCTTGATCGGTTCGTAGAAAATATATGTCACTAACCAGCGTTCGCTTATTTTATGAGAAAAAAATGAAGGTGGCCCTCGTTGAAAAACATGGTCAAAAATTTTTTTGAAAATTAAAATAATTTTGTTTTGCCCTTTATAGTTAACGCATTTTATCCGGGATTTTTCTGTAGTGTTGTCTCAACTATCCCCACAACATATATTTTCTTCGTTAAAATCGGTTGAGCCGTTTTCCAGAAAAATTGATTTTTCGATTTTTGTATTTTCGACCATAACTTCTGAAAAAGTCATTTCTAAGAGCTGGTAATTTGCGTAAATTATTTTCACACTAGAAGACACTTACCCCTGAAATATGAGTCCAATTAGAGCAGGGGCACTTTTCCCATGCTTATTCAGCTAGAGCCTTTTAAATATTTTTCCAGATATTGCCTAGTTCACAGCAATTGTTTAATTTGTGTTACAAAATCCGAGGAAATCTCGACCACACTTTGAATAAAATCTTGGGAAAAAGAAAACACTTTATTATTGATAAATTATGAGTTTATTTATATATTCGAATGAGTATACAAAACTTTCAGAAGAAAGGACGGGTGCCAAGATGGCCATTTTTTGGCACTCAACCGATTGGGCTGAAATAACGCAATCATTTTACATGGAATTTCGAGCAGCTCGACAGATACTTTAACATTTGAACCTGTTACATATCTACCCAATTCACTAAACTTGATCAAAAACAGTGTATGTATATGATGTATGCAATATAACAAAGCGATGATTCTAGGCATTTGTCAACGCATTAAAATTCAGCAATATATTCCATCATATAACGATACCTAAGAAATATGTCAATTTAAATGCATGCTTCTGATGTTATCTCTCCTCAAGTCTTCAAGAAATAGTAATTTTGTTGTATTTCAACATCAAAAGATGTGAAATAATTAGGAAAAAAGGAACCTTATACTTCCCTACGGTTTTATAATATTTTTCCACGCCCCTTCCTAATTTCCAATGCTATTTCATATATTCCCATGCCCCTTTCTTTTTTTCTTACGCCATTTAATATTTTCCCACGCCTCTTCTCTTTTTCCACGATATTTTGTGTTTTCCCAGCCCCATTCCTTTTTTCCTATGCTATTTTATAGCGAAGAAGGAAGAGGCGTAGGAAAATTCACGAACACTATGCTTCCCGTTAGCAATGTATTTGCTTCCTCACAGAAAAAGCATTAGTGATTTTTTTGAATAGTAGACAAACCGAAGTCTTTAATATCATCAATTTTGAAATAGAAATTTACAAAAAGTACACAATTATAAAATAATACAAAAAAAAGTTTTAAACACAGAGACAAAGTAGACAAATCAAATTTTGTATTTTAAATGAAAATTTTTTGAACTGGAAAAGGGAAGGAAAAAGTTCTGTCGCACCCTATCCCTTACCCAGCTTTATGGTTACCCTAAAAACATTGTCAGAATTATTCTATTTGAAAATTTATGACTAAATAGACTTTTATATTCATGCGTCAACTTTGAATTATGTCGATGAAAAAAGTTTTTCTGTTTGAAACAGAAGTTTCAAATATTATAAATGACCATTACGTCCTTACTCTTCGATAAAATGTATTAATATTATAGATCAATCGATTCGTCTCGAACCAAGGCATTTTTTGTATTCTTTCATCAACTTTGAATTACGTTAAAGAAAAAAGTTTTACCATAAAAACCCGTATTTTCAAATATTATGCATTACCGTAGCTGTCTTGCTCTTCAATAAAATGTATCAATATTATAGGTAAATGGATTCGTCTCGATTCAACACATCTTTTCTGTTCTCGCATCAACTTTAAATTATGAGAAGTAAAAAAATTTTACTATGAAAATCGATTTTAAATGTAATATAAATGACGATGACTTCCCTATTCTTTGATGAAATGTATTAATATTATTGTTCAATCGATTCGTCTTGAACCAAGGAATTTTTCATGTTCTTGCATCAACTTTGAATTATGTCTAAGAAAAAAGTTTTACTATAAAAAACTGATTTTTAAAATATTACCGAGTGCTGAAAAAACGCAATAAATATTTTTAGGAATCCTCTGGTCAGTTTCAAGATATTAGTGGAGTAAATAAGTCCTCTAAATTTCATCAATTCATCTGCAACCCGTTTCAAGTTATCGTGTTCACAAAAAAGTGTGACATCCCCGCGGCACGAAGTTTATCAAGGGCCAGGTCAACATACTCAAGTGGTTTTTTTAATTTCAACATTGACCAAAAAATCTTTGTAGTTTCTGGTATTGTTACAAACATGTAGTCTTTTGCAACCCGATATGCAGGTGGGGCAGCAAGATTATAAAGATGGAATGCTTCATCGTTTTTCACATTATCCATACCTCTAGCTCAACTTACTGAAACTTCATGTGCAGGATTATGACCGGCAACTGGTTCTTTCGGCATGAGGAAACTAGAAGTAAAACGAGAGCCTATGCACATACGTATGAAAACTGCATAGCCTTGAAAGTTCTGCTGGTTTATCCCAGGTCTCAAACAATGGGGATCCCGCCTTGTATAGGAGAGTGCACCGTCATCGGTGTGCTTATTCAACATTTTCACCATCAGGACATCAGATGGGACAGCACCTTATATTGTAGAAAAAAATAGACATTCAATGATTTCTAGTACACTAGTAACTACACGGAGAAAAATAGATGTTGAAGAAGACTATCCAGATATTACTAGTTAATATCTTAGCGATTTAACTATGGGACAGAAATCTAGATATTGAAGTAGAGCATTCATAGATATTAAAAAGAAGATTTTACCTGACAATATCCAAGATATCAAAGGGCAGAATCTAAGATATTCAACAGAAATTTTTTAATTATGCAAAAATTACCTGTAAAGCATGCCAATTTCTATAAAATGCAAAAGGATTTTGCTCTGTTCTTTATGTCCGAATCCTCAAGCATTGATAATAATACGCTGTTCAAGGCTAACATCAGTGATGTCTGTAGCGCCAAGTCCTAATTTTTCTTTAGAAAATTATGATATCCATGTCAAAAAACACTAAATACATTTTCCGCCAAAATTATTCACGCAATATATAACCGAAAAACCACAACACACACGGCGATTGCTCAAGATACGGACAAAGCGGTGTTAAAATCTTTTGACGCCACGCCACACGTCAAGCACATTACTCCGATAAAATTTCGCTTTTCTAATATCTTAGATATTAACGGTTAATATCACATATTTTATCCTTTCAATATAAACAGAAATTGCCCTTTAATATCTTGTATATTGAATAGAAGATATTAGATATTATACCGTAATATCTGTACATTATGGGTAAATATCAAAGTTTTTAATATCTACTTTTCAATATCTATTTTTCTCCGTGTAACAGATTGAACAATTTTTATCTATAAAGAATTTCTCGAATTTTCTAACTCGAGTTCAACTCATGCTATGACTTAGGAAACTGCAGCAACAATCTATCAGCATGTTGCAATGTTTCAAATCGTCTGATTCGGCTGGCAGCGATCCAGGTAGCAACAGTCCGATCTAAACCCAACGCAGACACAATTCAACATTTTCACTCTTATCTGGGGAACGCGAGAAGATTTCTGACATTTTCTTGGCATAAATCAAGATATCAAATTCCATTTCCAACGTTTAATGGAAATATGAAATGTTTGTTATTTTCCATATCCAACTTCGAATATCCCGAAAACTGTTGATTAAAATTCGTTAAAAATTAAAAAAATATTTTCTGCAAACTGAGGGACAAGGCGCGAAAAAAGCAAGTTAAAATAGATTG
Organism: Andricus curvator; assembly: GCA_932195095.1. NCBI lineage: Eukaryota > Metazoa > Arthropoda > Insecta > Hymenoptera > Cynipidae > Andricus > Andricus curvator. The sequence continues at coordinate 81,204 of CAKNYM010049085.1, forward strand.
AGTGTGCAAATATTTAAATTTCATCAATTTGGAGAAAAACATCTACCTTGGTGGACGTGACGTAGCCTGCTTAAAAGTATCAGGATTACTTTCCTATTGTTTGAATGAAGACGAAAGTGTTACAAAATAGCTTGTATCGAACTTCAGCCATATCACCCCCAAATTTTGCTCGAATCTAAAAAAAAATGCGTTCTTTTGTTGAAAAAAATGATATTTAGATGTTCCGCAAGCCTGATGAAGTTTAACACGTATTTCTCAGAAAGAAAAAAAAACGTTTTCGTAAATTGTATTCAGAATCTCACATATTAGGTGAATCGCGTTGCACCTGAACATTTTTCTTCACAATTAGCCATAGAACTCAATCGAGTAATTACTTTATGAAAATAGCTCATAAGTAAAAATTCATTATTAATTATAACAATATTCTCTTGAACTAATGTTGGAAGTTGCGGTTTTTTCTGTAATCTTTCGCTTATGTCGACTCATCAATTAGAGTGAGGTATTACTTAATTAAAGTCGAAAAAACATAATTTCTTGAACAATTTTTTATTGTTTGTAACTATCTTCTCTTAGTGTTATCCTAAAAAGTTCTGGTAATTCTATGTAAATTTGCGGTTGAATTTTCCACACTCAAAGTACCATATTCCATGATAAGAACAATGGAAAAAACTACACGCAAGTAGGTGGGGGGGGGGGCTGAAGATCCTGAACAATTTACCACGTATTTTGTTAGCGGCCCCTCAAATCAAACAGATCTGTTGCGGCTGAATAAACAAGATCACCACTTTTTCAACGTTTAAATTGCGTTGCATTTGCCTATGTACACATTATTTTATTGAAATGTAAAAAGTATGTAGCTTCAAAGTCCAAGGTTTTTCCAGAAAAATCATTGGTTCGAAATTTTGGGTTCAACTCATCGCCAAATACGGTAAATTATTTCCGAACATTTTTTTACATCATAAAATCAAGTCCAAATCATACTCTCTAGATTTGGATCAAGGACACAAATAAATATCGCGTAATTTCTGAGCAATCATAAAAAATGTCTACCTGTAGAATATAAATTTCTGCAAAACTATAAATAGGAGATTTGTTGCGTGCGTTAATATCCTTCTTATGAAAGAACTCTACAGGGAGAGCTTTCTTACTTAAACTAACAGTTTTATTAAGCTCAGGTCTTCTCAAGCTAAGCTATTGAAATCTTTAGCTTTCTTAAAACGATGCAGGGACAAAAATATCGTCCCAAAATTCTTCCGAATGAAAAACTATTTGGGAGCATCTGAATCCAAATAAATTCTACACAAAACATGTTTGCTTCTGCTGAAAGAAAGAATACACTATACGAAATTTGTCTTGCACACTACCTTCAAGAAACTATTAAAACTTCACCTTTACCTACAAATAACATCAGATTTTACATTTGGTCTACATTATACCGCATGCCATTTTACCAATCCCAATGGATTGAAGATCTTTGCACGCAAAAACAAAAAATAAAATTTGACAAATTACTTCCAGTAAGGCACACACCACTAAGTAACACAGTAAAAACATCTCTAACCAGCCTCTCAGCAATGAAATAATTTCAGTCTTATCTGAAGGACATAATTTTGCAGTAATTCCCTCCAAAATCGCAATCGTTCATTATCATCATTCATAATCATTATATCATAATATAACCCACGGACAAAGGCAAAACACCAGTTGTAATGAATAAAGAAGACTAAAACAACAATATCATGGACCTCCTAACTGACGATACATATGAAAAACTTAAAAAAGACCCCACCAAAACAAGTCAGCAAAACAAAAACCCTTCTAAAAGACTCTAAACTTGACGGCAAAACAATATCTAAATTAATACCTACTAATCCCATCTCTCCAAAACTTCACCGACTCCCAAAAATCCACAAAAACAACATTACAGTCACTCCGATCGGCAGCGCTACAACCTAACACGCTACCTTACCAAAGAACTGAATCCTTTCACATGAAACTCTGTCACACACGTCCAAAACTCTTTTGACTTTATCAAAAAGATACAAAAGATTCACATTCAACCCCAAGACATCCTTGTGAGTTTCGACGTAGTATCTCTCATTACGAAAGTGCCAATCTGTGATACAATCTTTATGAAACATCTAGAAACTAAAATCTTTAACCAATACAAGCCTAAACCATAATTTTGGTGCCGTTACGTTGGTATCACTTTTGTCATCTGGAGACATGGAATAAATGAACTCCACAAGTTTTTCGATTTTATCAATCGATTGCAACCCCACATCGAGTTGACCATGGAAATTCAACAAAATGGAAAATTGCCTTTCTTGGACGTACTAGTTTACAAAAAATCTGATAACACATCAGGAGCAATCGGTCATCAACTCCTTTGTATGTAGAGCTGTCTCCATAACAGACAAAGATAAATTACAAAAGGAATTACAAATTCTAAACAACCCTAAACATAAAAAGGAACATCTCAGTGATCCGGGAGTATATAAAATACCTGGCTCTTGTGGCAAAGTCTATATTTGAGAAACCGGGAGAGCAGTAAACCAACGTGTAAAGGAACATGAGTGTAAAGTCAAAATAAAACGTTTCACGTAATCAACACTAGCTGAGCATCATATCGAAACAAGACATAGCATTTTATTTGAAAAAATGACCGCCATCGCAAAAAAATACAATATTTTTCCCAGAAAACATAGAGAAGCAATCGAAATCTTGAAACACCCTAATAACATCGATCGAAATGAAACGTTCACGAAACTTCGGCAAGATTCGTAGTTTTGCACACGATTGAAACCCGAAACACATAATTTTATTATGAAGAATCATCGTGAAAGCATTCAATCTATTATATTGTAGCTATCTACTCACGTCTCCCCAAAATCCTAATGACGTATTTTTTTTATTCCTCAGAAATTATTAGTCTTGGCGCTCTGAAGAATGCTTTCCGTGCCGCGTCTGGCGGCGCAGGTGTAAATAATTTTTTCAATTCAAAGTTTTGCAAATGATCAGGACATTCAATTACTTCAGCCAAATAAAATTCACGTAGTAAAAGCAACCTTTTTCTCAGTGCATGACTATTGCATTTTCTACGCTTTTTTAATGATTTTAAACGTTATTAATACGTATATTCGTTTCTTCTGCTTGAAAGTTCAACTATTTGGTTGCTCGTGACACTGATTGCTCAGAAATCAATTTTTTTTGTTGAAAATTTAGATATTTGATTGAAAATTTGACTTTTTGGGATATTAATTTACCTCTTCTGGTAGGAAATCTTTGTTGGTTAAAAATTAAACTTTTTTCTTGGCAATGCAACATATTCTGACCGAAAATCACCCCATTCCCTCTCTTTTAAGAGGATTTTGGGCTCAAAAGTGTGACATTATATTATTTTCAATTATTTCTGATTCATTATTGTAATTTAAAAATAATCAGGAAAATTACAAACAATTTTAGCTTCTACCCAGTATATATACATTGTAAGTTGACAAAAATGAAACGTGTTCATACTGTGTCGCTTAAAATATATTCATTAACACTTTTGATATTTGTTAATTATGGTCTGTGAATAAATTTCAAATAACTCTAAAAAGCTATTCTATCTACGAACGTTTTTTTTTAATAATCGGCACAGAGCTATTTTTCAATGAAAAAATTTAAAATTATGGGAATTGTAATTACATTCTAAAGATTTCTTTACTTTTTAAATATTTTTCCCATAATTAAAACGTAGTGCATGTAAAACTAAAATAATTTATAAAAAATTTATATTTGGTTCATTATAAAAAAATCAATAAACGATATCACATGAATTCATTATATTAATTTGTGCAATAATGAAGCCTTGGAAGAGCTAAGATTGGACAAATAAAGATCTGTTTTCTGGAACCTTTGTCTAAACTATGAGCGTATGTCGATATAATTTTTCAGATACCGCTATTTGTTCTATAACATACAGGTATACAAGGAGATAGACCAGTGAATATCTATGAAACTTCATTGTTAAATAAATAAGTGTTTGTCTCAAGGCTTAAATTTACCATGTAGATTAAGATAGTAACTAGCGGCTGTTGGTATACGACGTGGATATTTCTTTTCGCGAGTGGGGCAGAAAGTCAAAAAGGAGGAGTCAGTAAATCAAAATTGGCTACGTGGAGTAAGAAAAGTCCACTAGTATATACATGAAAACATCTTGTAGAAAACTCTTTTTCTCGCTGAATCAGTATCATCTACTTCCATTTACTCTCATCTACTCGATTAGTAAACAATGAGGATCACTGTGGGTACTCTATTCCTTTCTTTTGCCGTTTTCCTTGATTCTATTGGTAAATATATAATAGTATAACATCGTTATTTCTCTTACTTCTCCCTCCTCTACATCACAACCTCTAACATTCTTCACGTCCCTCACTTCTCATACTTTCTACCTCCTCAAGTTCCGAATTTCTCTTTTCTCTACTTCCTCTCCCTTCACATCCCACAATTACACTCGCTTCTCCTACTTCTCAACCCCTCACATCCCACACTTCCAATCCCATCCCTTCCCACACTTCTCCATCTTCTACTCCCCCTAATTCCACTCACATACTTCTACTTCTCCTCCCTTCCCTTACTTCTTTCTCATCCATATAAATTCCATTTATAAGAATGATATAAATCGAAATAAAGCGTAAAAATGCATTAAAAAAAGATTTCCTCACGTGTGGAATTTGTTTTTCTGCCTTACATTGTTCTTTATTTAAACCTCAGTAGGTAATTGAACATATGCGAAAGCCGCTAGGAATAAAAAAAATATATCTGCATGTTATATAAATGCATTTCAATTTATCTCCAAAAACGCAGTATCTCCATACATTTGTATTGAAATACTATTTCTACACAAATGAAAATTTAATCAGAAATTCAATTAGATTATTTAATCAGATGATTTCTTCGGAAGTTGGCGTGTTGACTCAATATTTACATAAAACCTTTTACCTCCCATTTGAGATGAGAATGTCTTAATTAAAATGATCCTAATAAAAAATGTCAAATGATCGTAATAAAAAATGTCAAGTGATATCATTAACTGCGAGGAACATTTTTGACACTAACAATGTCGTTATCTCACATATATGTGAGATAGCGGCTACTTATGTACATATTTTTACTCTGATGATGCAATGGAATATTTCTTAGATACAGTTATTAACCAAATTATTTACTCAAGCATTAATCAGTTTGTTCTCTACATTGCGAAAATGCGGATGGTCTGTACTTTTGTTTGCACTTTGACGGTCATCGTTAATTCTATTGGTGAATATAATAATATAATATATCTGTAATTCTTATTATATTTCATATAATACACGCACGAATACGCCTATTTATCAGGCCTGTGAAGCGAGCCTAAAGTTCCCCTTTCCAGCTTATATTTGTATATTTACACTGTAAAAACTAGAGATTCCTTTTTTTTATGGTATTTTTTTCGCGTTCCATTTTTGAAAGGATAACTTCATGCTATTATTTTCAGTGCAAAAAGAAACGATTCTACGTTACCACCAGTGGTCTCATTTAAGTACCACTTGATACTAATTTTTCTCAGTCTTATTGTTTTTACAGCCTTTGAGGTCAAAAATTATGACGCCATATCTATACATGACCATTACATACCTACGAACTTGAAAAGCGGCACTTAAGGTCGGTTCCTACGACTCGCACTGGAAAAATACACTCATCAATAATGTCCCTCTTTTCCCCCTTGGTGCATAATATACTATTAAGCTTACCACAGAGAAATTACTTTTTAACATAATAATGCATTTTTGATCAGATAGTAGAAACTAAACAAATTAATTTTGTAATTTCTCGCCAAACATTTGGACTTATAAACAAAGAGTTAAATTTTCAACTTAGACAGAAGAATTTCCAATAAAATAGCTAATTTTTTCTTGAAATAGTTGAATTTTCAAGGGGTAATTGTATATGTAAGTATTATTATATTATATATTATTATCTAATATATAAAATCAAATGGCCTAAAACGTATGATGCTTATGCAAATCCATAGCTTTCTACCAATCGGCACCAAATTATGCACACATATTCTTTGGGCTCTCAGACAGGTCGTAAAATTATTGGTAGGGGGGCAAATAGGAGGGGGGAACTGTGGCGCATGCAAATTCTTGAGAAACTCCTCCATGTTTAATCAGTAGCATTTTCACATCTGAGACAACCCTACATGTTTATACGGTCGTCTCAGATACATGAATTTTTAATATATTTATATATAGAAAATAAAAGTCAATAAATAGACTAAACTAAAATAAAGTCTGAACGTTATTTGCAAATTAGATTTTGTTTTTCAATACAGCTCCTTGAATATAATTTTTAACTTAAAATTCCAGGAGAATTTGAACGAATTCAGAATAAATCTCGGAAATAAAATAATGAGTTCAGATAAATTCAAACACGGTGAGCCTTAATCATTTGCAACTTGAAACTTTTGACGCTCAACTCTTCTTTATGGAATTTTGAAATAATTGCAATTCAATTCTTTATTTGGCTTATTTGAAATGATTGTTTGTTATGTGTTAATTTACAGTAAAAACTGAGTGAAAACATATTCGCCAAGGAATTGGATAGAGTAAAAACCGTTTTCTTTATGTAGGTTTTTGAATAACAGAAAATCCTTTATTGTTATTAAGGTTATTAAAGCTGTCATGCACTCGTCTTCTACAAAAAATATATGTTTATTTAAGAAGAAAAATGTACGGTGTGGAAATCTTATAATTAAAAATTATTTTCATAATTTTTATTGAATCATCAGGAAGATGCTTTTTGCAAAGAAACGTTGAATTCAGCTAAAGATACTGGACATAAATGTGCTGAACAAAAAAAAAGAATCTTCTATTCCTTCTTGCAGAATGCAGTTCACAACCCGACGTGAAACCTAATAGTGAACGTAATCCTGGCCCTTCATCTTCTTCTGCTGCTCGACAACAAAATTTCCCTGACCGTACTTCTCCAGAGGAGGCTCCTTTTCCTGGCAGGTTCAGGTTTCCTGCTAGCAGAAGGCCCAATGGCGAACGTAATCCTGGTTCTTCTTCAGCCAGACAACATTCACCTGACCGGATATCTCCTCAGGAGCCTCGACTTCGTGCCAGATCCATTTCTCCTCTGGGCAGGCTTCCTTCAGATCGAGTACTTGGGTGTACAATAGAAGAACTTGGATATGTTCGGCTTATTCCTTGCACAAATCGGAACCAGCAATTTGAATTTCGAAGATACGTGTTTCCTACCGATAAACCAATTCGAATGCGAATAGATGGGATAAAACATATGTTTGTGCCAACCAAAGAATATATTGTATTATCAACATCCCATGATGACATTTTTGCAATATTGGATTATAGTGGGACTCTTCGTGGAATTTATAGGACAGATAAAAATAGTTCGCGAATAAAAATGAATATGGTAAGCGGCGCAGTTGATAATTTGACTCCAGATGAAAAAAGGGATTGTCCAGTAGGCAAAAGTCAAGCAATCTTCTCAAGAAGTTTCATTAAAGCTTCTGAAAATTACGATTCACTACAGTGTGAACGGAATCCCAACGTCGAACGTAATCCTAGTTCTTCTTCTTCTGCCAGACAGTCTAGGTCTTCTCCGGACAGGCGTTTTCCTCATGAAGTACTTGGATATCCACTTGCAAAACTTGGATATATTCGGCTTATTCCCCAGGCAAATCCGAACCGGCAATTCGAATTTCGAAGATATGTTATTCCTGCCAGTTTACCAATTAAACTGCGAGCAGAACTAAATAGATATGTGCCCGTGCCAACCCGAGAACATATTGTTTTATCAACATCCAATGGTGAAGTTTTTGCAATACTGGAGTATAGTGGGATTCTTCTTGGAATATATAAGGCAGATTCATATAGTTCGAGAATAAAAATAAACATGATAAGCGGTGCGGTTAACGATATGACTCCAATTGAAATGAAGGAATGTGCTGTAGGCAGACATTACCCAATCTCTCCACGTTGGTTTAAAGAAGTTGCTTCCAATGAAGATACTCTACAGCATGTGTATCATTAATTCAATAGAAAAAAGATAAACTAAAATATAATATTCTTTGTAATCCATAGTCGGTGCAAAATTAAATAAAAAGATTTGAATGCAAATGTATATGGTTATCAAGGCTTCTTTTGTTTTATCTTTTGCTAATCCTCACAAGGCCATTCAAATTTTTTTTCTTCGAATATTCAAAATTCAGAGAGTTACATGATTTTGAGTTTTCAGATGCGAGTTTTTTGAAAACATATTAATTTTTTAGTGCACTCACGTAGCATCATCACCTACGCGCAACGACAGACACAGTGGGGCAAAATCAAATAACATAGTCAACAATAACTTGTAGCACGCAATTCTTAATTCATTTTAGATTCTGTTTTTTTTTTCGAAAAATGTTGTTATTGAATTTACAACTGGTATGTGGAAGCGATTTTTGAATTGTTATTATTCAAAATTTTACATCGATGCAAATAATAAACAAATGTTGTTATTTTCCTTTTTCGGCTGTCATTTGGTAAACAACTTTCCGAATTTTCTTATCTTTTGGATTCAATGCGCATAAGTGTGTGCAAGCGAAAAATAATTTCATAAATAATATTATTTGTTATAAAAAAATTATGATATCAAATGAAATTATATTATCATTATCGAGTATTGGATTTCAAGGTAATATTTTGACAAAAAATTACTTGATTTTATCGACAATGTGCAGTGGATCATAAAAGGGTGTCATTCGATATAATTTATTAATTTTATAAGCATAAATTGAAAAATTCTGAAAATATAATTTACGAAAGATTACGAAAGCCTCGATTCTTCTCTGCCTTGTGATGCACACATAATTCTTTTATTTATAATTCATTATTTGAATAATTTCTTATATCATTTGTTTATGAAATGAACAATTAGCCTCGTGATCAAGCAAATATCAAAAATATAATCAACTTTAGGACAGAAATAGAACACTTAACGCTAGGGTAAAAGTCGTAACTTAATTAAATAAACGGGGAAGGAATCGCCAATAAACATTTTTTAGGGACCAAACTTAAGAAACATACGATAACATGATACCATAAAATTAAATTTTTAACATTGTTCATAAAAAGAAAACTACCAACGGCAAGCAAATGGGGTTCGCAATACGGCATTACCAGATACACATAATAATATGAAACATTGTAAATGGATACATAATAACGCAACGGGATGAAGGGTTCTCATTTGACGAAAAAATTAAAGGGTTTTTCTTCCGACAGATGGGTAAAGGCGGCTCGCAAAAGTACATATTAAAAGCGTCTCGATGATATAAAGGGGAATGCTCCTAAATGAATATCAAAGGGTTCTCAGAAAATAACGCAAAAGAGGTTCTTAAAATGGGTGCGAAGGGGTTTCTAAAATAAATATAAAAGGGTTTCCAAATGATGGGGCGATTTAAAGAATCGCAAAAGGTCACAGAAGAGTCATCACAAGGTCGAAAATAGTATTATAAAATATATCAAATGCATATCAGGGTCGAAATCCGTTAGTAATATAATTGGTTGATAAGGGAGAGGGTTATTACATTATTAAACATTTTACACACACAAATTTCTAACGAGGGTATCATAAATGGTCAATTCAAAAAGTGGGGTTAACTCATCGAACTGCAAAAGTAGTCAAAAGAGGTAACTATGAAAGAATCACAAAAGCTGTAGGGGGGATATCGCAATAAAAGGTCGTAAAATGGGTTTCACGAATTGGGGTTATCTTGTGAGGTTGCAGAAGGGGCCAAAAAGGGTAATTCCGGAATAATCGCTAAAGCTATAGTATCGCAAAAATATGCAAAATCATCGGGGGGGGGGGGGATATCATGGCACTGAGAATGGGGCAAAAAGGGATCGCAAACAAAGATAAAATTAATTAATAAGATATCACGGCACATGTTAATTCGGCAATTCGGCACTAAAAAGGGGACAAATGTATGTATACCATTAAGCCATTTCCCTTTCAGGGTAGGCGTGAAACTACCCGATTCGGGTAGTGTTTCTAGGTGGATAGTTTCTTGTAGTAGATAGCTACTACAAGTGTGGGCTCACGACACCCAGCATGTGCCAACAGCACGCAGTATTCTCGAATGGTCCTTCTCTTCTCCAGTCCTTATCAGCCGCCGTTGTGGGAGAGGCGAGAATCTTACATTCTTGCTTTCTCAGGGCCGACTGTATCCTGGTGTCGGATTGGGCTTGTCGAGGCTTCCGATAAAGATAAAACACAAAAAAATGGCATAAAAGTCGAAAACGTCTGTTCACAATAGAAACATTAATAAAGATAATAATTTCGAGGCGAAATTACCTAATCCTGTGCAGAATTTGGGTGGTAACTGCCTCGGTCGATCTTCACCAGGAACCTGCCAAAAGGGGTTGCCGATAATAAGATTAATCCACTCTATCCTCGGGGTAGTTTCCTTTATCCTACCCTGGATGTTAGAAGGATCAGCGATAATAAATCCAGGAATTATGTGGGGAACGTGGATGCGAAGATCTGACGAAGGTGAGACGGTGGTAGGTCTTGATCGACCGTTTCCGTAGGTGGCAGGAACCTCCATGACTTCCGCTCGAGACCGCGGAATGAAGAAATTACATAACAAAAATTAGAACAGCTCTGTGCCCGTAAAATTAACATAACCATCGGAACGATAAAACAAAATAATAGAACCAAACAATAAAATAAGACATAAAATAAAACTTAATAAATAAAGAAAAATATACAAAAATGAGGAGTGCCGAATTTTCTTGCTCTCCATGTGAACACGAGAACTTTTTATTCATGATAATTCATATAAAATAGAATTTTTAAGTTGCCTTGGCCACAGGTCGGGGTCATCCAAACGTAAACAGTGAGGGCCGCCTAACCTTTCCAATTGGAACGTAATATTGCACAATATACTCGACTGAGTACTCGCGCACAGCGATCCTTCTAAAGCGGAAGTCGCAACCGTCTCTCGCCCTACCCCCTGAGAAACTGCGCGGACCAGCAATTCTAGGAAGGCCGAGACCGGCCTTGAATTGAATTAATTTGAATTAATTTTCTAATTTCGGCCTCGAAAATGAATTAATTTTACATACTGTTTGTAAATTCCCCTGCATTTTGACCGAAAAATGCCGCAAAAAATGAAAAGTAGCAAATAAAATTACCGAATGTTAAGATTGATATTTGTTGAGTTTTATATGGAACAGACATTATTTACGTGCAAAGTGCTTATAGGTTTGTTGCACTTTTGACGCCTGCTCGTATGCTGAGGTAATAAATCTTTCGCACCCGCACCTTAATATAGCGACCTGCGACCAGATGCAGAGCTCGATGTCAAGCCTAGAAGAACAGCTCAAAGCTGAAATCCATGCCGTAGAAAAAAATATCCTAGCAAGCGCCAAAGCAGGCTTGCAGAGATGTGAAGCCAAAATGGATGCTGTAGAGAAGGAGAATGCCGATCTAAAGATGGAGATCGCTAAGTAGGCTCAACAGCTAGATAGGCTTACAAGAAGGAACAACCTGATACTTTTTGGCAGGTATGATGAGCCAACGGAAGCACTACTTGCTTCCGTGAGACTCGTTCTGATTGAATTGTCGTGGGAAATCTATTCTTTCCATTTTCGAATAGATATGATGAAGCTCAAGTTGAATAAAGCACTAACGGTAGTTTTTTCATTCGTTTTCAAAGTTCATACCGTCCCTGTTCAATGTTGCTCTATCGGTTTTCAAAGCAAAACACTGTCTCTAGAAATTTTAAACGTCTATGAGTTGCCTAATCATGAATTGGCTCATAAACACTATGTATATCACCACACTGTTACACTCTTAATCCGGCTATCGAAGGACCATGTAAAAAAAGGTGACAAATACAAGGAACAGGAGTCAAATATTTGCCTAAATAATATCAAGTGCTGATATTATTCTCATTTATGATGCGTTCAAAAAAAAGAGACGATATTTTTGCCGTTTTCCTTGATTCTATCGGTAAGCACATAATAATATAACATCGTCACTTCTCTTACTTCTCCCTCCACTGCATCACAACCCCTTAAAATGCGTCACATCCCTCACTTTCCATACTTTCAGCCTGATCAATTTCCTGACTTCTCATTTCTCTACCCCCCCCCCCCCTCACATCCCACAATTACACTCGCCTCTCCTACTCTAAACCCCTCACATGCCAGACTTTCAATCCCAACCCTTCCCTCACTTCTCCATCTTTCACTTCCACTAATTCCACTCACATACTTCTACTTCTCCCTTACTTCTTCCTCATCCATATGAATTCCATTTACTAGAGTGATATAGATCGCAATAAAGCGTAAAAATGAGTCAGAAAAAAATTTCTTTACCTCTGAAATTTGTTTTGCTGCCTTACATTGTTTTTCATTTTTACCCGAGTAGGTAATTGAACATATGCGAAAGCCGCTAGGTACAAAAAAAAAATGAAATGTATACCTGCATGTTATAAAAACACTATACTATTTTCATACAGATGAAAATTTAATCAGAAATTCAATCAGATTATTTAACCAGATAATTTTCTCGAAAGTTGTCGTGTTGACTCAATTTTCACATGAAATATATTTATCTTCCATTTAAGATGAGAATGTCTTAATTAACTTATCGTAATGAAAAATGTGAAATGATGTCATTGTCTAGTAGGGACAATCTTGACACTAACAAAGTCGTTATTTCACATATGTCTGAGATAACGGCTACTTATGTGTATATTTGTACTCTGATGATGCAATGGAATATTCCTTAGATACAGTTGTTAACCAAATTATTCACTAAAGCATTAATCAGTTTTTTCTATACTTTGCGAAAATGCGGATGGTCTGTACTTTTGTTTGCACTTTGACGGTCATCGTTAATTCTATTGGTGAATATGATAATATAATATATCTGCCATTCTTATTATATTTCATATAATACGTGCATGAATACGGCTATTTGTGAGGCCTGTGGAGCGAGCCTAAAGTCCAGCTTTCCAGCTTATAGTCATATAATAGCTATTTGTATATTTACACTGTAAAAACTAGAGATTTCTTTTTTTGCGGTATTATTTTTTTCGCGTCCTATTTTTGAAAGGGATCGTCCATATATTACGTAAGACGTTTTTCTTTTGTTTCAATGAAGACGAGAAAAAAATTGCTGTGAAGTTGAAAAGGAAACGACGATATAAACAAAAGAAAAACGTCTCACGTAATATATGGACGATCCCAAAGGATAACTTCATGCTGTTATTTTCTGAGCAAAAAGAAACGATTGTGGATTCTCACTAGTGGTCTCATTTAAGTACCACTTGTGACTAATTTTTCTCGGTCTTACTGTTTTTACAGTCTATGACGTCAAAACTTATGACGTCATAGATATACATGGCCATTACATACCTTCGAACTTGAAAAGTGGAACTTAAGGTCGGTTCCCGCGACTCGCCCTGGAAAGATACACCCATCAATAATGTCCCTCTTTTCCTCCTTTGTGCATAATATACTAATAAGCTTACCACCGAGAAATTACTTTTTAACATAATAATGCATTTTTGAGCAGATAGTAGAAACTAAACAAATTAATTTTGTAATTTCTCGTCAAACAGTTGGACTTATAAACAAAGAGTTAAGTTTTCAATTTAGACAGAGGAATTTTCATGAAAATAGCTAATTTATTTTTTCCTGAAATAGTTGAATTGTCAAGCAAAGAAGATAAAACTAAAAATGTAAACTAAAAATTTCAAAAAATATAAAACTAGAAAGAAAAAATGATGAATTTCCGTAAAAATGGATTAAAAATTGCTATTAAATAATTTACAATGATGTGAATGTAGAAGGGGATAATTGTATATGTATATTATTATATTATATATTATTATCTAATATATAAAATCAAGTGGCCTAAAACGTATGATGCTTATGCAAATCCATATTTTTTATCAATCGGCACCAAATTATGCACAGATATTCTTTGGGCTCTCAGACAGGTCGTGAAAGCATTGGGGGCGGGGGCAAATGGGAAGAGGGCACAGCCGTTCATACAGTAGTCTCAGATGAGGGGGCGGGCAGACAGAGTAATCAAATGCAAATGGCCACGCATAACAGCTAGTACATTGTATTATATAATATACAATCAATACATGCATTTTGAATATATTTATACATATATAGAAAATAGAAGTCAATAAAGAGACAAAACTAAAATCAAGTCTAAACGTTACTTGCAAATGAGATTTTGTTTTTAGATACAGTCCCTTGAAACAATAATTTTCAACCAAAGATGTGACTAAAACTAATTAAAAGTGACTAACTTATATTAATAATATGTCTAATGTTCTTTTGAATTCAAAAGAGTTCGATGAAGTTTATAAGAATTCAAGGAGAATTTTAACGAATTCAGAGTAAATCCCAAAAATAAAACAATGAGTTAAGTTAAATTCAAACACAGTAAGCCTTAATCATTTTCTATTCGGAAGTTTTGACGCTCAACTCTTCCTTATGAAATTTTGAAGTAATTGCAATTCAATTATTTATTTGGCTTATTTGAAATGATTGTTTGTTAAGTGTTAATTTACAGTAAAAACTGAGTGAAAATATATATCATTAAGGTTACTAAAGCGTTAATGCACTCGTCTTCTACAAAAAATATATGTTTATTTAACAAGAAAAATGTACGGTGGGGAGTTCTTCTAATTAAAAATTATTTCTCATAATTTTTATTGAATCATCAGAAAGATGCTTTCTGCAAAGAAACGTTGAATTCAGCTAAAGATACTAGACATAAATGGGCTGAACAAAAAAAAAAGAATATTCTATTTCTTCTTGCAGAATGCAGTTCACAGGCCGACGTGAAACCTAATAGTGAACGTAATGCTGGCCCTTCTTCTTCTTCTGCGGCTCGACAACAACATTTGCCTGACAGGATTTCTCCACAGGAGGCTCCTTTTCGTGGCAGATCCAGGTTTCCTGCTAGCAGGAGTTCTAATGACGAACATAATCCTGGTTTTTCTTCTGCTAGACAACTTTCACCTAACCAAGCATATCCTCAGGAGCCTCCACTTCGTGCCAGATCCATTTCTCCTCTGGGCAGGATTCCTCCAGATCGAGTACTTGGATGTACATTAGAAGAACTTGGATATGTTCGGCTTATTCCCCAGAAAAATCGGAACCGTCAATTTGAATTTCGAAGATACGTTATTCCTGCCGGTATGCCAATTAAATTTCTAGTAGAACAAAATAGGTATGTGCCCGTGCCAAGCCGAGAATATATTGTATTAACAACATCCAATGATGACATTTTTGCAATATTGGATCATAGTGGGACTCTTCGTGGAATTTATAGGACAGATAGAAGTAGTTCGCGAATAAAAATAAATATGATAAGCGGCGCAATTGTTAATTTGACTCCAGATGAAAAAAGGGATTGTCCAGTAGGCAAAGGTCAAGCAATCTTCTCAAGAAGTTTTATTAAAGCTTCTGCAAATTACGATTCACTACAGTGTGAACGGAATCCCAATGTCGAACGTAATCCTAGTTCTTCTTCTTCTGAGAGACAGTCTATGTCTTCCCCGAGCAGGCGTTTTCCTCATGAAGTACTTGGATATCGACTTGCAAAACTAGGATATATTCGCCTTATTGCGCAGACAAATCCGAACCGGCAATTCGAATTTCGAAGATATGTTATTCCGACCGGTTTACCAATTAAATTGCGAGCAGAACATAATAGATATGTGCCCGTACCAACCCGAGAATATATTGTTTTATCAACATCCAATGGTGACGTTTTTGCAATACTGGAGTATAGTGGGATTCTTCTTGGAATATATAAGACAGATAGAAATAGTTCGAGAATAAAAATAAACATGATAAGCGGTGCAGTTGACAATATGACCTTAATTGAAATGAGGGAATGTCCTGTAGGCAGACAGTACCCAATCTCTCCACGTTGGTTTAAAGAAGTTGCTTCCAATGAAGATACTCTACAGTATGTGTATCATTAATTCAATAGAAAAAAGACCAACTAAATTATAATATTCTTTGTAATCCGTAGGTGAATCAAAACTAAATAAAAAGATTCACTTGCAAATGTATTATGGTTATCGAAGCTTCTTTTCTTTCATCTTTTGCTAATTCCCACAAGAAAATTCAAATTTTTTCTTCGAATATTCAAAATTCAGAGAGTTACATGATTTTGAGTTTTTCATTATTTTTTTAGCTACAGCGTATAATTTATAGGGATATTAATTTTTAGTGCAGTCGCCTAGCCTCATTATCCACGCGCAACGACAGACACAGTGGGGCGAAATCAAATAACACAATTAACGATAACTTGCAGGACGCAATTTTTATTTTATTTTAAATTCTGTTTTAAGTAAAATAAATTTCTGACAACTACGTGGAACTTTCAACCTAGCAGTTTAATTTGCAACTCACAAAAATTAATTTTCAACCAAAAAGAACAACGAATTTTCAACAAATTAGTTTAAACTTCAACCAACAAAATTAAGTTTCAGCAAAGTAGTGTAATTTTCAACCAATTAATTAAATTTTCAAACAAAAAATATGAATTTACAATAGAAAATTTAATAGTTGCATTTTCAACTAAGAAGATAAATTTACAATGAAATTTTTTATCCCCTGGTAGTGTGAAGTAGTTTTTGAACGTTTTGTAAGAAATTTTAAGAAATTTGATAGGATTTCGATGATTACAGTATATCCTAATTATTTTAAGGTATTTCAATCGTTTTCCAAACATTTTATATGATTTCTCGCGATTTCAGACATTTAAAAAGATTTCTTATAGTGCAAAGTTTTTAAGGGATTTGAAAAACTTTAATCAAATTTGAAAGGACTTCATCAAATTTTAATAGTTTAATTTTCGAACAAAAAAGGTGAATTTTCAACAAAAAAGTTAATTCTCAAACGAAAGAGGATGACTCTTTTACAAAATTGTTAAATTTTCAAGACAAGACGAATTTTCTTCAGAATGCATCAATTTTCGTTGAAAAAATAACGATATTCATCCAAAAATTTAAAATATGTAGATTTTCAACCAAATAGTTGAATTTTCAACTAAAAAAGATTAAGTTTTAAACAAATAGTTGTATTGTGAACTAAAAAATATAAATGTCCAACCAAAAATGAAATAGTTCATTTTGAAATGATTAATCATCAACTAAAATAGATGAATTTTAAACCGAAAACTAATTTCCAGACAGAAAAAAAACGAATTTTCCACTAAACAGTTAAATTTTCTGAACAAAAATAAGAACTTTGGATAAAATGTTCATACTTAACCAAATTGTTGCATTTTTAACAAAATAAGTAGATTTTCAACCTTATAATAGAATTTTTGACCAGAACAGAGAAATTGTCAACTGAAAATATTATTTCAACCAAAAAAATGTGGATTTTCTTATTGCGTTCTATTAATTCAGTTGGCATTCAGGTGGGTAAATGTGGCAAAGGGGAAAGGAGGGAAATAGGGCTAATACTGTAGAGCCTGCAAGAAATAAGTAGGAATTTCGATTACTTATAGAATAAAGAATGATACCTTAAATAAAAAATTGAAGTTCAATCTCAATACTTTCTTAATATTAGCTTGGAAAGGTGGACATTTTTCTCAGAAAATAAAGATAACTTTCCACTACTCACTTTTCGACTTCGGACTGCACCCTGCTTCGTATCAGTGATCTTCTCATATTATAATTATTCAAATACAGTCAAATTTGGACATGGTGCACTCGGATATAGCTCTTCCGAGAATCGACGCCGCGCCGTGGGTGTGCGTGAGAGGATCTGCGGGGCATGGGCCGTATTTACTCAGGCGTGACAAAACAGGAGCGTTGCGGTAAGGCGCTGTACCCTAACGGCCTACCTGCGTCATGACGTTGCGTGAGTTCACTCGCAGCACGATGTTGAGCTTGCGTCGACCAGCAGTTAGTCTGTGATGCCATGAGCCGACAGAACCCGATGGGACCAATCGGATTATTTCCTGCGATCGAATGAGAATTAGAGCAATGTTTATGAGAAAGAGCAGTAAATGTCAATTCATTTCAATCAAAAATGTTATACTACGGTTCAAAATTAATTAATCACTATAAAATTTCTTCTCAATATTTAATTGAACTTCAAATTTCTGCTGAATTGATGGCGCTGCCGTAGCTACCGAATAGGCTCTACGATTCGTCAAAGAAAACAAACAAGAAGTATTGGATAGACAAAGAGAGAGAGAGAGAGAGAGTATGATCGTTATTCTTGCCTCAGAAGCGATAATCTTGAACCAATAAACATCTGTTTTTCTGGAATCTTCGTCTAAACTGTGAGCGTATGTTGAAATAATTTTGCAACTACCACTATTTGTTCTATGACATACAGGTTTATAAGGAAATAGAACAAAAAGTCTGTATGAAGCACCATTATTGAATTAATATGTGTTTTTCCAAGGCTTTAATTTAGAAGGTGGAGTGAGATAGTAACTAGTGGCGTTCTATATACGACGTGAATATTTTTTCGTATCATATTCTGTCATCTACTTTAATAAAAATGAGAATCACCGCCGGTACTGCATTCCTCGCTTGTGCCGTTTTCCTTCATTCTATTGGTAAATATTTAATAATATAATGTCATATATATAATTTCACGTATGCTAGAAAATATACACGACTCTTCATCAGAAAATTTAATTTCAAACCAAATAGTTGAATTCTCAACCAAATAAGTCAATTTTTTACTCAGAAGATTAATTTTCTACCAAAAAATACGATTTTCAACCAAAAACACGTGATTATCATCACGTATCTCGTGCTTTACACACGATGTTGTCCAAAATTAGAACTTTTATACATTATGTAAAACCATTATATCAAATGTATATTACATTCATTTCTTTACCTCGGCCTGGGATTGCTTATTCACATATTGTAAACTGAAGCACACATTTTGTTTATCATGATTACCTTAATACTTGTTCTTTATTTTGCATTGAATTTCATTCTTACCCTGAAAATTCATTGTCGTGTTTTTGTTATTCAAAAAAGTGCGCATCCAATAAAAAAACCTTTGTTATTAAACATTTCATTGCAGCTTGTGCCATTTTTCCATAAACTTTATTTGCTTATTTTTAACATTATTTTTTACAATTTGAACAAAAAATACGCATTCTAGCATAAAGTGGTTCTAATACAATTTGTAAATTTAATTTAGGCAATATTGTTTTGTGCGATTGAAAGAAAGGCTACTCATAATATCTAAAAATGACTCATAGTAGATTCTTTTTCAACATTTAAACATTAATTTTTTTTCGTACCTCTTGTATAAAAAAAAATTTAATTTTCAATTTTCAATATTATTTTTTACGATTAAAATAAAAAATACGCGTCCTATATAAAAATTGATAACAAATTTTCGTTCTTTCGTTCTTTTCCAAAAATTAAATTAAAAAAATTTTTTATGCCATTTTTCACGATTAAATAAAAACTGCGCATCTCGTTGAAAGGTGATTAATAACAAATGTATAGATCCTTTTTATGTGCACAATTTTTGTCTACAGTTATTTTTTTATCTGGCATAGTTTGACCGCAAAATGGAATTTTGTTCATTATTTTTTGTACGATTAAAATTTTAATTTTCGATTTTACAAAATAATTCAAAAAGTTGCCATGATAATTTTGTACGGCTTTCAAGAGGTAACGTTTTTCTTTTTTTGACTTTTATATATCGTGCGCTTTTTGGCCTAAAATTTTCATTTTTTTTTAAATTTTGCAATTGCTATAACCCTCATAACTTTTTTTTAAGTACTACAAATAGCCGTGCATACAATTTTCAAGTCTCGAGAAGACAGACACCATACTAAAACCTATTTTTTCGGATTCGGGGGTCTCTAAACGTGGATATTGAAAGAAATCCAAGATATTCAATTTTCACCTAAAACTAATACCTTCTCATTATGATGAGAATGTAGATATATGTATCAACAAACAATTTTTATAAATGTGGGAATACTGTTAAACAGAAAAGTTCAATCAAGGAAGGCGATTGTGTCACATTTTTCCCTCTAATGCGATAATAAGAAGGTAAATAGGCTACGTGACCTCCACCAAGGCAACGCATTTAGAAGTTATTTTTCTTTAAAACGGTGCAATTAGAGTTATTTACACACTTAATCTAGTATGTATACCTTGCTTTATTTATGCCTCGCGTCTGCGTTCGACGAAAATATTTGTATAATTTTCAATCAATATGGCCATTAAAATAGTTAAAAATTTCATATATAAGGTCAAAACTTCAAAAATCCATGTCTTTCAAAAGAAAAATATTATGCTAAACATTATTTTTAAGTCTCTTTCACTGATGCTCTGATTGTGAATATGGTCAAGAAAATACCTGTGAATATAATTTTCAATGCTAAAATGTGAAAGAATTAGGGTTTTTTTCGAATAGCAAGAAATCGACATTTTTTCGGACAGTGGAACCCCTAATCCCCGAAGGAAGGGTACCACTGTGATTGATCACATAAATCATATTTATCATACACCTAACTCTTTCCAGTATCTCGCACGGGCCAGAAAGGCACCCTTGTGACAGATTAGAGAAATAATGTTGGTCTAGGGGGGGGGGGGGG
>CAKNYM010049086.1:0-50821 GCA_932195095.1 Andricus curvator
CTTATTTCAAAATCGTGACTAGTTTCAATCCCCACAGCGACTAAGTCCAAGCCCGCATTCTAACTTGAGGATACTTTTAAGCCCTTGAAACGGCTTCTCTTCAGTTCTACAAGCATTTTCTTTTAAAACTCCAATCGTATGCTAGTTTTCAGATAAAGTGGTCTTCTTTTTGTTACACCTTAAAATTAGTTCATTCTTGGGCTTGAATCAAGACTTTTTTTTTCTGTGTTCAATTCGTGATCGAATTATCGGCTCCGGCTGAATACAACATCAATGCCAAGGAGAAGGATAAAGAGGCGAGGTACGGAGACCTTAGCAGTGAACCGCAACGCCTAGACCGAAAATATCTGCAAGTACCGATCAATGTACTTGCGATCATGGTGAAAGAATCATTCTGCTGGGAGAAATGAACGGATGGGTCGGCATCCAACGTTAAGATACAGGCACAGGAAGGATGCTACGTAAGTTTCAGGATCCAACAAGAAAAAATGATGAGGAGGAAAAATTAGTGAGCTTTTGTTGACCTAGAAAAAGTATTTGACAACGTAAATGGAAATAAAGTGTGTGAAGTCCTCAAAGAGTACGGAGTCAATGGATGGCTCCTACAAGCAATAAAAAGAATGTATATTGGTAGTAAAGCGAGTGTAAGAGTAAATGGGAATCTGAGTGACTGGTTCGATATTATGCAAAGTGTGAAACAACGTTGCGTTATGTCCTCGTGGCTATTTATCATATTCATGGATAAGTGTCTAAGAACTGCCGTCTTCGATGAAGAAGGTGTAGATCTCGAAACATTCAAGGTACGTGGGTTAGCTTTCGCAGATGACGAGATTGTAATGGCAGAATCAATCGAGGACTTGCAAAGAATGTTGAATAAACTTAATACAAGCATGAAGAACATGGACCTCTAAATTAACGTAAATAAAACAAAAATCATGGTGTTTGAGGGAAAAAGTGAGAAAACAATGTGCAACATTGTCCTATATGATGAGAGATTAGAACAGGTTGACAAGTAGGTATATCTGGGTAGCCTATTCACTAGCGACGGAAAAATAGATGGGGAGTTAAATAAGCGCATAAATAAGGGTAAGAAGGTTATCGGTAGAACAGGGTCTACACGGAAAAAAGTGGATCGTTAAAAAAACTCTGTGAACCAGCAGGTCTAACTATTTTAAATTGAACCGCAGCTTTTCGTCGGTGAATTTTGTTAAAATTACTATTTCGCATTCAGGTTATTTGAACTGACTTCTTAAAAGAGTTCACACTCAGCGAGAAGAAGAGTTACTATTTCGTGTAGTACGCCTTACTTCTGTGAAGAGTAACTTTGCCGATTTCGCATTGTAACGCATATATGTATATGTATATATGCACTGCACACATTCTATACACGATTTATAAATAGATTAGCTCGAAACTTTCGACAACAAAAATGATGTAAAATGTCGATCGATTCGAAAAGGAAAAAATTATTTTATGAATGATTATTACACTTAATTTTCGATTCATCTTACACAATTGCACGCACAGAGTCTTACACATATGATCGCACGCTCAAACGCTTTGAAAAATCGCCCCCGCTGGGGAATTGAACCCTACCTAACTTACCTAAAACCTGTTCTAAAATCTAAATCTAGCGCACGCGTTAGTCGAGTGAGCTACAGAAACGCTTAGATTTTTCTGACAAACTCTCGGTTAAGCGGTTTCTCGGAGAAAAACGTTGCCAGCTAAGAAATTATAATAAATGTATACTTACAATTTTTTTTATTAATCTCTTACAGATGATTTCTAATATTTTGTAACGAGCTTGGGACAAATATTTTGGTTAGAAGTATTAACTCACACAGTAAATATATTATCAGTAATTTATATGTATTTTATTATAAAATGAATTAACCCTTCGAGGACAACGTGGAATCGTGGGACGTATAGAACAACGTGGGGTGTTTGCACACCCCACTCTGTTTTTTGCGTTAAAATTTTTAATGGCGCATTTCCGGGTTTCGAGAAATACTTGGATTCAGTACCAGATACCTAGAATATATAAAAAAAAGAAGCAAAAAAAATTGAAAAAAAAATAATAATAAAAATGCGTCAGGGGCTGCTGAAGTGATACTGAAAGAGAAGGTACTCAAAGCGGGAAGCCTTCCTGCAACCTGTACACAGCGAATATGCGTTTTTTGTTCCGCTGGGGTGGCCATACACCCCACGTTGTCGTCGCAGGGTTAAAGTACAATTTTGAAAAAGTACGTATTTTGTATTATTGAAAATAATAATAATATATAATATAATATCAATATAATATATCACATGCAAAATCGCAATCACTATTTTAAGATGAGACAAACGTTGAATAGTGATTTAAATTTTTTGCACAAATAAAATTTTTCTCATGAGATATGGGGTTGCTGAATTAGAATAAAAACTGTTTAAAACAAACAAAAACATTCGGTTCCGAGAAATTAATATAAGGGTACACAGTCTTCCCCTGTTTTTCTTAGTTTCCTCTTTTTTCTTGAAATTCCCCGTTTCCTCCCTATTCTCAAAAACCTTCCTCCTTTTCCCTTTTCTCTTTAAATATACGATATTTGAAATTGTACCCATTATTGAATAATAATTAAAGCAATTCTAGCATTTAAATAAATTATTTCTGAATAACAGGTATATAATTCTTCAGAATATTTTTAAATTCTGGAAATTTTGTACAACAAAAAAAAATATTGAAGTATAAAGTAGAATTATTCACTATGTTCATTTATAATAATGATCTCAACTGATATTATGATAAAGGAGGAAACATTATAAAATAGTTTCCGATAATTTATTTAATTTGGTAAAATGTCAGTGCGCGGTCTATCTTATAGATTCAGAAGCGAAAATCTGTTGTTTTACTGATAAGCAAGTTATAAGTCGTCTCTTTTTTGTAATTTCCAACGGACCGCGTAAAAAATGTTGCGGGGGGGCTAACAATCTCGCGCAGTGCTTATTGCAAAGCGAAAAAGCAGATCGAACTCACTTGCAAAAGTCAAACTCACAATTCTTTGCTTACTAAGAAAATTAGTTATTCATACAGTTAACATGTTTAAATTGATGTCCGCCAAATTATATTCATGGTTATAAATAATATTTATAACCACGAATAATATTTGGTAAACATCCATGATTCTTTCTTTCGTTGCCTGGGCGTCCTAACCCCACCTGTCATTCGACTTGTCGGAGACTTTTGCGTGGCGAGAGCGAACCAATCACGCGAAGCTCCCTCTCAGCGACATCGATGAAACGATCCTCGCTAGTGAACCCCCACTCGCCTGCGTCGCAAGTGGTGCGCCGCGGCCGAATCGAAGTACATAAAAGTAGGGTCCGCGAGACCAAGAAGCAGCGTTGTCATTGCTACTGATTTATCGGGAGATCTACTGACTTTTGAGGCTGGCTACTGATATACTGATTTTCCTTGAAATCTCCTGATTTATTGTCCAGTATTGTGGCAAAGTTCAGATTCTACAATCAGGCCTTTTCATACCTCTGCTTGTCTGCTTGTCTGCAGTGGCATGCAGGCAGCCTGCAGAATATCCATAAGAGTGAAAGAGACGGACCATTCTGATCGTTCGCTATCTTTTTCACTCTTGCGGACTTACTACAGGAAGGCTGCCTGCCACTGATGACAAGCGGGTATGAAAAGGCCTTTATAGTCACGTGTGGCTTGTAAGCAATCAAGTTAAATTCTGATTGTAGGAATAATAAGGAATACAAGTATACAAATTATTTGATAACTGTATTGCTTATTATTCTAACAATATCGAACATTTTCGCGTCAAGAAGATTTCAAATTTTCCCGCACGAAAACTAAATTTGGCTGCCGAATTTGCAATCCGTTTGGTTAGTTCTCTTGAAATGTGAGCGAGTGCATGTTTGCAACAGAAAAAAAGCTTTGTTTCATGTAATTTTGCATTTATTTATTGAATTTATATTATTTAATAGTATTTTAATTATTTTATTAATGATTCATAAATTTTTATGAATCTCCTGATTTTTTGTCAAGTCTCCTGATAAAAAGCTCCTGACTGTTTGTCTCGACCGACGGCAACGCTGCCAAGAAGTCAGATCTCCCCGGGCTTCGGTCCAAGCCACATCTCCTGGTTTCTCCGCTCCAAACCTTGCCCGAGTGAAGAAGAGCCAAAACAAAGGACACCCCCCCCCCCCCCTGGATCTCCCTGGTTTTCTCCCGACTGGCTCATCGTCTCCATCACCGTCCCCACAAATGCACCACCTACCACACTCACTGCCCCCAGTAACATTTTCTCGAATCCAAGGTGCGCGTTACCCCCCCCCCCCCAGTTAAATCTCAAACTCAAAAATCCCAATACCTACACGGCTATAGTGAGACGCGACCTTCCAATGTAACTAGTATTAGCAATAAACCTTCCACTTTCATTTTAAATTTACTTTGCTTTATTCCTTTTGTGAATGAGTTTCCCCCTACCGTTTAATTTAATAACTTTTAAATCAGTCTCAACCCACAGACTGACCTCAAAATGTACTATTTCAAACAGTTATTGAAGCTACTTGTTTTAGTAATCTTTCTTTTTACAATTTGAAGTAGTAATGCTGATTTTAGGTTTTGTATATTTTGAGATCACTATCTCATTCAGTATCAAAAACTATTTGAATTGTTTCTTGTACAATGCGAACAAGTAAACTTGAAGTTAACAATACATAAAAGTGAATCTAACTATCTAATTTTTTCCGTGTATATTCAGAAATTAAAACATATCAAAAAAAGCTGAAATGTCCATACATAATTCTATATTCGTACCGACTGTACCATACGGTAGCGAGACATGGACCTGTCAAGAGAAGGACAAAAGTAAAATTAACGCGATGGGCATGAAGCCTCTTCGCACAATATGTGGAAAAATAGTGATGGACAAAGTCCGAAACGAGATAATCCTCAAAGAATGTGGTACAAAAGAGACGACGAAATATGAATGACTGACGAAACCAGAGTTTACAGGTACAGTGAATGGCAGTAGTAGTATGCCGGGACAGCAAAGTGTAGCGACAAATAGTTTATCAAAACAGTGTCAGGAATACAGGAATACCTGCGTGCTGTTGGCCCGTCGTGGGTGTGGTGGGCCCACATTGGTAGTAAATATCGACCTAGAAACACTACCCGAATCGGGTAGTGAGGCAATGAACTTTCGAGTTCGAACTGCTAATCAATGTATGTATGTATGTGTCAGTTAAGTGAATCCGACCAGGGTCGGAGCAGTGTTGCGGAATAAACGTGTCATTTAAATAAATAACACGAGAATTCCAGATCAATCTAAAATATCTATACCCCCTACCTCACATGACTCCCTTCCTCACCGAGAAAGTCACGCCTACCCCGAAAGAGAAATGGCTTAATGGTATAATAAGAACTCAAAGTTTGATGGAAGCAAAGGTGCTACAATAAGGTCAGTGTCAGATGCTATTGTGCCAATCATATGCACTGTCCAAGTCCAGCAATTTCCCAATGCTTAGTGCTGATTAAATTGAAGTAACTGCAACACTCACATTTTGAGGGCAGTAACAGTGCTAAAATAAGATCAATATCAAGTGCGATTGTGCTACTTACATATATGTTACACTAAAGGCAACGCTCGAATGCTAAGCGCTCAATATTTTCAATGAAGTGCAACACTTGCATTTTCATGGTAGCAACAGTGGTAAAAACCGGTCAGTCTCAACTGCAATTGTGCCAAGGTTGGTACAGGTACATCAGCAACAATGACCTCTTAATGGTCTCGTGTAAAGTGCAACAAGGGCTTTCTCAAGACTTGTTGGAAGTCATGTTCCATTATTCGAGTAGACAAGCGGCAAGTCTTGCCATTGCCACTGTCAGGTAATCACGAATACAACGTTTTCTTCCTGGTAATATTGGATCTGATGCTCTCATGCGACAATAGACTATAGAAAGGCAATGCACTGAAATTAAAAATGAAATATACAACCTAGAACCACAGACTCAGCAGGTGATTTTAAAAATTGACGTTACCTATATGTCGATACACCAACAAGTACCAATTTTCAATCTTTTCGTCAGTCATACTGTACTCACAAGGCACGGCATCTACTTAAGCCTATTTTGATTGTAGCACCAAATGGCTATGCTTGGGACATACAAGGGCCTTATTTCTTGCATACGCGAAACAATGACGCGGCAATTCGACAAGACAAATTTGAGAGGGATGCTGAAAGAATGTGACAGTGGTTCCAGGAAAATGACATGATAATAGCAGATAGAGATTATCGGGATGTCACAGAGCTACTGCCTCGCCACGGTATCAGTTGGAAAATGCCAGCACTTCTATCATCTGGACAGCGACAACTTGCTGCAGAGAAAGCCAATGAGTAGCGTTTAGTCACAAAGTCTAGATGCATTGCAGAGGCTAAGAATGGTAACATAAAAACTATATTCAAATTGTTGGGCAATACTGTGCCGATTCCGCATCATTTAAATGTACGTGATTCTTGTAACATCAATGGTACAATTGTAAACAGGTATCATCTTCTTATCGCCATGGAGGGGGCTTATCAAAGAAACATAATAGATAAAAAAATCCAGCTGCAAAAAATTGTAAGCAACCATAACCATACCGTTATTCTAAATCTGCAAAGTCTCGTACAAAAGAGTTATTGGAAATACATTCTTCGTAATTGCGTAAACAAATTGAGCCCATTTGTTAAAAAATGCCCCAAACTCTTGAATTGTTTATCGACATTGTATGAATAATTAATAATTCTTGTAAATTTACAAAGAAACATAGAGTAGAGTCATGGGAAAGACATTCCTACTTGACTCAGTAAACAAATTGGGCCCATCCTTTGAAAATTAGGCAAACTCTTAATATGTTCATAAAAATGGTTTCAATAATTAATAATTATCGCTAAAATCTCAATTTCTGTATGGACGTTGTTTAAATAATTCACAATTAGTGCAAATTTGCTAAGTCTCATAGAAAAGAGTTATTGGACATACACTCTTTGTAATTCCGTAAACAAATTGAGCCGATTCCTTTTGAACAATGGCAACATTCACAATTTTCTAATCGAAATCGTTGACATAATTAATAAGGCTTGTGAAGTTACAAAGCAATATAGAAAAGTTTCATCGGACAGAAAATTGTGCCTATTCCTTGAAAAAACAGTCAAACTCTTCATAGGTTTGTAAAAATTGTTTGAATAATAGACAATTATTATAAATAATTACAAGCGTAAAAATCAATGAAGCAATTGATTTTCTATACTACCACCTTTGGACAGCAATCGTAGCTTCCCTTCGTGGTACAATCGAAACCTTCTGGACTAATGATTTTCCTTACGCATGTATTAGCAAAGATGAAATGAAACTCAAACTTTTTACACTAGATGTTAGCAGAGGTGCCGGCCCAGATGGTATCCCTGCCTTCCTGCTGAATGTGTGTTACCCCTCTGTAATTGAATTACTGCATCTTATTCTGAAGAAATCGATTACTCAAGGTTATTTTCCAGCAATGTGGAAGAATGGTTTTGCTGTGCCAGTTGATAAAGACGGTAACCGCAATGATCTAAAAAATTACAGACAAGTTACAATATTAAGCGGGATGGCCTAAGTGTTTGAAAGCATTCTCCATGTAAATTAGGTTTCAGCCTTATCGAATACTCTTTTTGAGGATCAGCACGGGTTCGGGAAGGGGAGGTCATTCGGTAGGGTGACGGACAACTGTGCATGGGCCAACTGTGCACGAGCCCATCTGTGCGCGTCGGTGGCCACTGGTGCACCTGTGTACGTTGTTGGCGACAGGCACAACTGTACACCAGGCCATCTGTGCACGTCTCAAATTTGGCGGGCATGGATGGTACGCTAGCAACAGTTAACGTGCACAGACGGGAGACTCCCAACTGAACACGTGCATGGTTGGCACCGTACCAACGGCTCACGTGCACAGGTACGAGACTCCCAAGTGTGCACGTTCGTAGGTGGTACACTCCCAACGGCGCAAGTCACAATTTGCGAAGGGTATAACTGTGCACTTGCCCAACTGTGCACGCCCAGAGCCGGTGGTACAACTGTGCACACTTTTGGCCACTGGCACAACCGTTCACGCGCACAGATGGGACCCGTTCAATTGTGCACGTCAAATTTAGACGTGCACAGATGGTACCCCAGCAACAGTTCACGTGCACAGATGCAAGAGTCCCAACTGTGCACGTGCACAGGTACTAGACTCTCAACTGTGATGTAATGGCACGTGGACTTGTCAGTTGAAATTCTCATAGTATTAATTTGAACGTGCACAGTTGGGAGTGTCCCATCTGTGCACATGAACTTTTGTGTCGACAACCTGATCGTATCACTTTAAACGTGCACAGTTGGGAGTCTCCTATTTTTGTATGTGCACAGTTGGGAGTCTGGCATCTGTGCACGTGTACTGTTGCAAGGGTACCATCTGTGCGCGTCTACATTTCAACGTGCATAATTAGGAGTCTCCCATCTGTACATGTGCACAGTTGGGAGTGTCCCATCTGTGCTCGTGGACTTGGAACTTTAAAATCTGATCGTATTATTTGAGACGTCCACAGTTTGGAGGGTACCACGTGTGCGCAGATGGCACCCTGGTAACGGTTAGCGTGCAGAAATAGGAGACTCCCAACTTTGCAAGTCAAAATTTAGACGTGCACAGATGGTACCCTAGCAACAGTTCATGTGCACAGATGGGAGTCTCCCGACTGTGCACGTCGAAATGGAGACGTGCACAGATGGATGGTGTACGGTTCTGCCTGTGGCCAACGACGTGCACAGTTGTACCGGTGTCCACCGATGTGCACAAATGGCCACGTGCACAGTTGCACATACGAGTCTTGTGGCAAAGCTCAGAGTACTAGGCATTACGAATAATATGCTCCTCTTGGTTTACGAGTTGCCTTCGTAATAGATTTCAAATGGTAGGAGTAAATGATCATTATTCGGAAGTGTTTCATGCAACTTCCGGTGTGTCCCGGGGCTCTCACCTTGGCCCTTTATTGTTCTTACTATACATTAACGACGTGACTACAGTGAACAAAGCGTGCTTCTTTCTATTATACGCAGATGACTTCAAACTCTGTAAAGAACTGCAATCCCATTCGGACTGCATTGATTTGCAGGACGCTATAGACCGTCACCAAGCCTTGTGCAATAGGAATGGGATACCTTTCAATATGAAGAAATGTTCGATAAGAAACTTGACAGCTGTGCTTGCGTCTAGCTCTGCGGAGTATTGTACGCCTAATAACCAATAGCATGGCATAACAGAATCTATGCTCCACATACAACCAACTTGCACGTTATTTGCATCTACGGTGAAATTTGTATGCGCCTACTACATTACATTCTACTAGCCCTACACAACTGGCAATAATGCAATCAATAATACGATATACTATCTTACCTACCGCTATTTTTTCTTACTTTCATTTAATTATTTTTTACAGCACAAAAAGACGCAGGTCCATTGATTTCCTAAATAGATAAATTTGCAAAGTTTCGTAGAACGGAGTTATGAATCATATTATTATTATATTATTTTATTATTATATTATTTGACTTGAGTATTGGAAGTTAAATGGATTTAAAATTTGATTTTAATCTAATTTCAAATTTTTAAATTTGAACGGAGTTATGATTGGAAAAACATTCTTTACTGTTGTCAGAAACAAATTGAGCCTATTCTTTAAACAATACCTACACTATTAATCGATTTATGTGAACTCGTTAAATAATTAATAATGACTGCACATTTGCAATGACTCATAGACAGGCGTTATTGTACATACGTTTTTTGGTAGTTCGGTAAATAAATTGAGCCCATTCGCTGTCAGATGGCCAAGCTCCGATTTAGATCCAAAGGCTTTATTGCACGTGCAAAGCGTGTGCTCGAAGTCTGGGAACTTGTGCACACGTGGCTAGTGTATTGTGGTGCATGGGATATGCACGACATAAAGATAATATACGCTATCCCTTCACTCAACTCAATCACACGATACTTGACACTGCCAACAGACCACAACAAAGAATTCCTAATCCAGAATAACTGCAGTGAGCGTGAGTATCGCAGAATGCCCGCTCAGCATTTGGCGAGGCGATATTTGACCTAAGCCAGATTATAATCTGTTACTTCTACAATCTTTTGTCATGAAGAAATTTGAAACAAGACAATAATTTGTTATGGATCGGTCGGTCCTAATGTACGAAATATCAGTGAAGCACCGAGGTGTGCATAATCCCTGAGCGTGACGCAAAAGGGTGACTGTGCACGTTATTGGCCACATGCACAACTCTACACCGGGCCATCTGTGCACGTCTCAAATTTGGTGTGCACAGATGGGAGACTCCCAACTGTGCACGTCCAAATTTAGAGGTGCACAGATGGTACCCTAGCAACAGTTCACGTATACAGATGGGAGACTCCCAACTGAGCACGGCTCAATTAATACGATTATATTTTTCACTTACAAGTCCACGTGCACAGATGGGAGACTCCCAATTGTGCACGTGCAAAGATGGGATACTCCCAACTTTACACGTGTACTGATGGGATACTCCCAAATGTACACGTGCACAGATGGTACTCTTCCAACTAGGCACGTCTTAATTGATACAATCATTTGTCACCCAAAGGTGCACTTGCACATATGGTAAACTCCCAACTGTGCACGTCCTAATTACTGCAATGAGATTTTCAACTTGAAAATCCACATGCAGACGTGGTACCTTCCCAACTGTGCACGTCTCGATTGATACAATCATTTTTCGCATAAAAGTCCACGTGCATATATGGCACCCTCCCAAGTGTGCACATCCCAATTATTACGATTAGATTTTTGATTTGAAAGTCCACGTGCACGATGGTAACCTCCCAACCGTGCACGTGTCCATCAATACAATCATCTTTTACTTATAAGTCCACGTGGACAACTGTGTACGTCTCAATTACTGCGATCAGATTTTAAACTTAAAAGTCATCATGCACAGATAGTACCTTCCTAAGAAACTTGGATGTTGACATCAGAAGGACTACAGAAAAGAAAAAAAACTACAGAAGGCGTAACATAGGCATAAAGCTCATTTCACCCTTCGGGGACATAGAGTGAGGTTCAAAACAGTTTCAACTGATTGAAAAGTTGCGCAATGTGATTCATGCCTCCTCCCATTTTCACCGCAAATTCTAGGCGACCTTTTAGCGAGCTGAAGTTGTTCATTTTGTCCTACGCTGATTAACCAACATTTGAGTCAACATGACTCAGCTTAATCCTTTTCATGAACAATTAGATGGATAGAGAGAGGGAGTGTGTATGTGTCCCTTTTGTTGCACAATATTCTGACATTATTTATTCCAGCTTTTTTACTTTAATTCTTAAAATAAACTGGCATACCATAAATAATGGCATTTATTAAATTAATAATTACTTTATGTCAACTATGATCTGTTCGAAAGCATTTTAGAAGATATTTCTTCCTCTCTTCATTTGAAGTCGGATTCCTTATTGTATAGGATTTTAATTTTGAAGTGGAAACATCGTTTCAGAAATGTGAACTGAGGAAGAACCATTTTTGAGGTCTTGTGCCGTCTTTTCATGCACAAAAATCGCAAGAAGCTAAGTACACAATAACGCAATACTGAGCGTTGCTACGTCAGGTTGCTACGTCAGCGAACCACAAAAATGTCGCAGCCAATCAGAGATCGTGTTAACTGTAGCAGGCCGCAAAAGCCACTGTTCCCGAACAGAAATGCGGCCGGGAAGACGTACTTTCGGCTAGGGGATGAAGAAAAAATAATTTTTCAGAACGCAATCATAAAAATGGCGTGTTTCCATGCCTCCATAGACAAACGCAAAAGTACGCGTTTTGATCGGTGTCTGGCGGTGCGTTGGAGGAGTTACCAAATAGGGTTCAGTAAGCACGGCGTGACGTAGAGTTCAAAAAAGAGCTTTGTTTTTTTGTGCATGCTCCGTGTATTTTCGTAACGCTAGAGAGAGAGACCGTGGTTGACAAAGATAGAAAGAGAATTCATAGCGGATTGGTGAGTCGATGGTTCTAACGAAGAGTATAGCGTGTTCCTATCGCCTCGCGCATTATACTTTGTTGTCTCATTCACGCTCGTTAGAACAAAAATGCTCGTCTCCGGTTTGGGCGCCTACAACGCCCTTACCTACGACTCGTTACAAAAACATTGCGCTCGTTTCAAAAAGGCCACCAGTCCAAACTAGTCACGAAATGTACTATTTTATGATCTGCGTGGGTCTCAAAACGTGCAGATTCCATGGAAACCGACTTGTACGTCAAATTTTACATAAAACCAATACCTTCTCATTACAATGGAATGTAAAAAGTGTTTATGAAAGTGAACAGGTGACACCATTTTCAAAAGAAACATTCAGAAATCATTAAGAATATCATTAAAAATAGTAAGTTTTTTTGAATAATAATAATTAGCCCCTGAAGAAATCATATTTCCAATTGCTTACAATTTCAAAAAGAATTTTCATTTGCAAGAAGTCTTACTCGTGGAAGGTTCAACTGAAATATCAGTATAAATATTTTCATCGATAATGCGAACCAGGCCTGCCCACCGAGGGGATATTTCGCCGAAATGGCATATTTGCCACATTGGATTTTAACACCACCTCCGCCCTTCACTCATTCAACTTCACGCGGCCCTCCACCCCCCGCTTCTGGGCCTGAGAAGAGGGAAGTGGTGGTGGAACTCGAACAGGTGGCGATTGAATCCATTTCCCGTCAGTAGATAGGCCTGACGTAAACAGAAGATACGATATTTTTCACCTTGAAAATGTACTTTAAATTATACATATTTTTTCAAACATTTGTATTATTGAATACCATGTGCGCAATCATATTACATCTCTGATATTATAGGCTATTTATATTTTTTTACAGATTTCGTCATTGAAAAATGTGTCTATGAAGCAAAGTCTCCATTTCGAATTTGTCGTGATTTTGATGAGGATTTTTGTGGCTTTATGAGCTATCGGAACTTAATGCCATCATCAGTTCTCAATCACGCAAATAGCAGTCTACTGAATTTAAAGGTGCGCTATAACAAAGTTCCTATGAACATTTCTTGCAAATTTCTTTAACACTTCTCTTCTTTGTTCAACATTTCTTCGGCCTGGCGTTGTCGGACGCCAGGCAGAAGTAATAACTTTATATGATGTAATTTAAAGTGGATTTTCTGTGAATTTTTGTATCATATTACATCATATTTTATAAAAGTATATCATATATTATGATAGTGTATCATATTGAACAAGATTGTATTAAATTGTGCCATACTGTTACATATTCATTATATTACATCATATTTGTCGTTTTGCATCATATTGCATCATACCGTGTGCTAATTTATCATAATCCATCACATTATATTTATTATTATATTATATTCGCGCTCAGACACTTTTGCCTGACACTTTAAGCTCAGTTCCTCTAGGTTTTCACACTTCGCGTGCTCGCTATTGGGCGCTTTGCAGGATAATACTCTCCTAGTAAACTTCATCGTTATGACCTGCTTTTGGTTTAACTATGCCAGTTTTACATAAAAAGAAGAACTAATTTACTTAAGTTTCTATCGACTTTAAGGAACATATTCTCATCAAGACACTCGCGCTTCGCACTCGATATTTAGTTTAAACATCATGTAAACCTCGCGCTTCACGCTCATTTCTGTTCATCGTATAATAGAAAGTCAAAAGTTTGAGCGCGCTTA
This sequence comes from Andricus curvator, assembly GCA_932195095.1. Classification (NCBI taxonomy): domain Eukaryota; kingdom Metazoa; phylum Arthropoda; class Insecta; order Hymenoptera; family Cynipidae; genus Andricus; species Andricus curvator. Next base: position 13,785 of record CAKNYM010049086.1, read on the forward strand.
CGGCGCGCAATTTGGTCGTCACGCTTCGCAACGACCATATGTTATGTTCTTCAGATGAAAATGACTGAATTTGTATTTCATTTTAAATGAAGAAGGAAATTCCTTTACTTCAGCGTATATTTCCGTATCTTTCTAATAAATCATACAATCAGAGACATTTTTTCCAACTATCGGAAAAGGGAGAAACAAAGTATCTAAGTCGTTTTTGGAATATATATCTTGCTTTTTCATTTATAATCAAACTGCCTTTCAACACCCCATTTTCTATGTTTCTACTTTCCCATCCCTTTTTCTTTGTGTCAGGTACACATAAAATATCTAGCTTTCTTACGCGCATAGTTTCTCGTAATTCTCTTATCTTAAGATCATTCGCCCCCTTAGCATTCCAGACACCCAGTCTCCATTGAAACTCGACCTTCACGTTTGCCGTGTGTATGCATTACGTCAATCAAAGTTTCAGTCCATTCCGAGGCTATTTTATTGTTTGTATTATTCATTGTTTAGATTGTACACCCAACTACCACCTTTATGCGCGAAATTTGTTTTGAGAGTCGAAATCATGTCCAAGTTAAGTATAATCTTGAATACTCACTCCTGAAGGCCCGGATTGCAAAAGCACAGGAGAAAAACTTCCTCAAACAGCTCCTCGGTAAGAGGATGCACGGCATCTTTCACAGAAATGTGGAAGATCAGTCGATGTCGTATGAGCTAACGTTTGCTCTCCTTAGATCACTCGGATTGAAGTCGGGCACGGAGGGCTTCATTTTGGCATGTCAACACCGTGTCATTTCCACTCTAGCATACCGTCGCCACATTTTGAGCCAAGACATTCCCGATGATAGCCGCAGAGCGTGTCATGCATACCCCGAGCATCTAGGACACATACTATCTAGTTGTCCAACTCATGCGGGAACGACCTACATCCAAAGGCACAATGCGGCACTCAGAGTGCTTTATTACCATCTCTGTCACTCTTACGGCATTAGCCCAAATACCTCTCCGCTAAACGCTCCTAGAGAAATAGAGTCAATTGTCGAAAATGAGAAGTGGCGCATATACTGGAACTTCATATTCTCGACCATTGTTTCTGTTGCGCACTCGAGGCCTGACATAGTTTTCCTTGACTTCGCGAAACGAACCATGTTCGTTATCGAATTTTCGGCACCAGCTGACAAAAACGTCACAGCCAAGGAGAAAGAAAAGAAAGAGAGGTATAAAGACCTTATAAGGGAGTTGCGACGGTTATACCCGGAATATTCTGTTAAGCTAATCGTCTTGATCATCGGCGCTCTTGGAGGTGCCAAGGTTTCACTGGTTAATAGCCTGAAAAGCATCCCTGCGTGTCAACAAAATGCTCAGACACTTGTGGGGAAAATGCAGAAGGCGGTCGTCCTTAGGTCGCTCCGTGTCCTCTGGATGCACGAGACTTTTGCCGGATCATCGTATTGAATTCGTCGCAGACTGTAACCACCTATCTCGCGGTCGTGCAATTTTTCAGATTAGCACCCGCTCCCAGCAAAATCCTGCGGTTGTCCTTATAACAAAGTTTTAACTATATATATATGCTATTTGCGTCATAGCATGATACTTTAAAAAATGGTGTTGTAAACATTTTTATACCCCCCCCCCTGTAAAACGAGCTGCCGGTTAAAGTCTGCGATGAAAGTGGCAACCTTATAATACCGACAACTCTAATTCGTTTTACATTGTGTAAGAAATGCTTTATTATTTGTAACATATACTGTTAATGAATATGTCAGTAAGTTATTGTAGGTACATTCTTTTTCATCTGAAAATAACGAATGAAATTCATTATAAGAAATTGTCACATATTATGTACCTTTCCATTATGATGATATGTGGATATGCATTTTTATTACAACATTCGCACCGGTAAAAAATTAAATATTTCGTTATCAAGGCAAGACATTTTGGAAATGTATTTACGTACGTTCAAATTTTACTTATTTCCGCTTTGGTGCGAATAAAGTCAATTCGTAGTACTTTTTGCTGAAAACGTATGCAGTTTTTCACAGTTTCACAACAACAACCAACGAATCTCTACTAGACTTTTTCAACTGCGCATGTACCGAAATGCGCGGGTCAATTTGAAATCAGTAAATGCCATTAATAATATGTAATATAGATAAATATTAACAAGAGGTGTTTAGTTTAAAGAAATAAATTTATTTGAATCTAACAAACAGCTAAGTTCTTGAAATAATGTATTATTAATGTAAATTTACAAGCGCATATATTATCATTTTAAATGGGCCCACGCTTTTCGGGACATGCGCAGTTAATAAAGACGTGTTATTGTTCAAAATTCTCCGCATGCGCAGTACGCACCTTTTTAAATTTGATGCGGCCGGCGTTTGTTTTTTCGTGAAACATAACCGCTGAAGTTTTTCTTCGTGTACCGATTATTCTTCGAACTAATTCAGCGCGCATTTCATTTATAAATAATATAGTGATTATAGAGATTAGAAATTCAGTGTTCAGTGCTTAATTCAGCTTCAAATTGGAAGTATGCATTATAATAAACAGTATTTGACTGAAAGTCAACGGGGTGAGAAGAAAATAATTTCGAAAGACGATTTCAAGCATTCCCCACTTGGATCCAAACCCGAAGAAGTTGATTTTAATAAAAAAATATAGGGTTCTGTGAAATTACGGTAATTACCACTGAACAGCAATGATATTCGCTGCTGGTAAGATGCGAAGAATTGCTTTATTTATTCATGGGAAATGAATATTTTTCCTATTTTATTATGCATGCGTATCGCAATAGGGGGAAACAGTTCATATTGCTCTCGAAAAATATCCAGACTTTAAAAAATCAAAACAAGGTTTTGTAAGACGTTGAAAAACTTTTAAAATATTTGATAACAATAACAGACGTTTCAAACATATTTTAAGAAATTTTAAATTATGGGTTACGTATCAGGTTCATATTAATTTTACTAGAATGGCCTTCTTTTTTTCGCAGCAACTCTTCAAGAAATGCAACAGCTTATGCGAACCGAACGTTCATGCTTTAATTCAAAATTCCTCGAAATATCAGAGTGAGAATCAAACGCAGCAGCTTGAAACCACAGCACGGTTGATGTTAGTATTTCTTAGCAATAAAAAATGTACCTGAAAAGCTGAACGTTCAGATTAATGAAATATTGTTCCCACTTCTATATTTCAATTTAAAATATTGTTTAACTGGAAATAGAAGTAGACATACGATTGTAAGTTGCATTTGCACTATATTTTTCTTAAATGTACATGAACCAATGCAATGTGATAGCACTGTTTCTATATTTAGAAAGCTATCAATAACGAAATTATTCTGTTTAAACGTTCAGAACTTCATGAACGTATTTTTCAGTAGAGATTAATCTTCTTGGTTGGAAATGAATCTTTTTGGTTGAAACTTCAATTATTCTAGTTAAAGATTCATCATTTTACTTGAAAATTCATCTTTTTGATTCAAAATTCAACTCCTCCAGTTGAAAAGTTACCATTTTAGTTGAAAATTCAATACTATGTTTGAAAGTTTCTTAAAACTATGTAATTGATTTTGATGTTTTACTTGTGTCATCTTACTACTTATTCATATGAAAATTAATATTTTGCTTCTTTCTTTTTTCCTACAGCATGCAGAATATAGTTCAGATTGAAAGAGCTCTCCAAATTAAAATGCAGGTTGAAAAGAAAAAACAAGAACTAAAAGAAAGGAAACGAATGCAGAAAGTAAAGGTCTGCGTTCCTGTGAAAAAAGTGCTGCCGCCTTCAAAGCCTTCAACCTAAAAGTCTTCTGCAGAATTTATGGAAGTAAATGATATCTCAGAGAATGTGCAATTTGATAATCCTTTAGAGAGCTTACCAAAGTTAAAAAATCCTAGCATTTTTCCTCAAAAAACCTTGAGTACCAAAGAGCTGCATCAAAAAGCATTCAAACGTATGCTAAATAATAAGAACAACCACACTGTGGATAAAAATATTTCTTCGGAGACAAATCCTTGTTCCAATGTTTTCTGCCATATAAGACTCCTAAAAGCTGAGGAAACTTAAAACTCCTTGTCTAACATTTGCTTTGCTACCTGCATATATACGCTTTTTCTAGGTCAACAAATGCACAGAAAATTTTCTTTCCTTCTCTCAAAGTTTTTTCTGTAATCTGTCTTAATCTAAATATTTGATCTGTACATGATGTTTTATTTGTCTTTATCATTTTAATGATAATCCTACGTTAAATCTTTTTATAAATTGTATATTTTACTACTCAAATTATTTTTTATTCAGCGTACGCTAAAAAACAAGATTTTTAAATATGGAAATATAAAATTTATAAAAAAATCAACGTTAAAAATTAATTATTTTAAAATTAATTACTTAGTTAATTATTTATTAATAATTAATTAATTAATTGCAACAATTTAAATGATTATTTTACTCAGGGTGTCCAGCGATGCTTAGGAACAAAATTGAAGGTCTTTTCCAGGTTTTCCAGGCCAGGAAGTTAAGTTCTTCCAGGTCTCCTTTTTTACAACAATCAATGAAGTAAACGTTTGTTATAGATGTAAAAAATGAGTCAGTCCATTTTTTATTGGTCCACAATTCTTAAAAAAAGCAGAACCATAAATAAACAAATTCTTAATTTTTTGCAAACATAAGTCATCTTTGAAATTCTTGAAATCTTTGTAAAATCTTTTGAAATCTTGGTGAATTCGTAATAATCTCTTAAAGTGCCTAACATCTTTGTGAAATCTTTAAATTTCTTAGAAATCTTTTTAAATTATTTAAATATTTCAAATCTTTAAAATCCTTGAACTCTGAAACCTTTGTGAAATTTTTATGAAATATTTGAAATATTTGTGAAAGCTTTCTCTAATCTTTATCAGTAAAATCTTTTCTATTCATTTGAAATCATCGAAATCTCTTCAAATCTTCTCAAATTTGTTGAAACCTTTTGAAATAGTTTAATATCTTTGAAATATTTGTGAAATCTTTCGTATTCGTTTAAAATCACTAAACTATTTGAAATCCTTTAAAATCTTCGAAATCTGGTATACTGTACGCTTTTTGAAATCTTTGGAATTCTTTTTAAATCTTTATGAAATTTGTATGAAGTCTTCGAAATATTTATGAAACCTTCCTGAAATCTTTTATATTCATTTGAAATCATTAAAATATTTTCAATCTGTGTTAAATCTTTTGAAAGTTTTAAAACCTTTGGAAATGTTCGAAATCTTTGAAATCCTAGCAATCTTTATGAAATGTTCGAAATCTTTGGGAACTTTCTGTCAAATCTTTTGAAATATTTGGAATTCTTGTATTCTTTTGAAATTGTAACATAACATTTAATGGAACAAGGTATTAACAATTCCAAACACAGGACCGAGCGCGCGGGCAGCACGGGCAGACAACACTGAACGCGTTAAGCGAGCCCCACTCCACCGACCGCGTCGAGCCACGTGAGCTGGCATCACCAACCACAGTCGCCGCCCGACCACACTACGACTACCGCTACCTCCGCCCGACAACCGGTAGTGGGGACAGGAAGATATAAGGCCGTGCAGGACTCAAGAACGGGACTTATCTGCCAGCCCGTGTGGCGCAGTATCCTGCAATCTTTTGTAGCGGCAAATATCTACCAGCTTTTTCTGGTAAGTTGCGGTATATTGGTTTGCAAAGCACAAATATCCGCCAGCTACGTCTGGAGTGTCTTGCCAAGCACCAATCTTAAAGACTCGAACGATTTATTCCAGCTTTTTTGTGTGATAACTCGAGCCAAATGAACTTTTATCCTTTTTTACTTGTCCACTATCTCGTAGTACATTTAATTTTTAAACGCAGAATAGTAAGTATCTCTTCTCTTCAGTTCCATCGCGAAAGCACAGGAACCCATTTACCCCGCTGGGGAACATTTACTTCATCTCTTATACCAGGAAAATAATTTATTAAAATCTTTGACATTTTTTTTGTGGGCGCTAGGAGTGAGTCCACGCGGCGGTTACGAGGGCGAATGCGAAAAATAGATAGATAGATAAACGTTTATTCTTTAGCCTGCTGGCCTTAAAAAATTGACTTGCTTACATCCATTTTTTACAGAATTTTCTTAAAACTAACCCTTAAAACTAACATCCTTCCACACCTTATCTCTAACGCCGCTCGCTCTTATCGCATTGCCTTCCTCGGTTCGCCTCGCCTCGCTCGCATGTCCCTACTTTCTTGCTTTGTCTCACATTACCAAACTCTGCCTCCGCGGCTATTACCTAATACTTATCTACTATTTACAATATTTACATTTACTTATATTTACTTCCTCCTCTATTTACAATCTTTCCTTCTCCATTCCTCTTCCTCCTTCCTTCTCTTCTTCTCCATCTTACCCAAAACTCCCTTCACCCATGCTCAGTCTCAATTAAAAAAAATTCCCAACATTAGGACCGAATTCTGCATATCCCACGTTGTTAAAATGATCAGTACCATGAGCAATTTCATTATCTGTAGTAGAATAATCTTCTTCTCGAGATAAGTTGACTTGATGATAGTCGCAGCCAGGGGCAGGATCTGATCTTCATATTAAAAGATGAAAGAAGCTATTCCCGAGATACCGGAGAAGTGGATTGAAATACGACAAGAACCAGTGGGCACAAAACCATGAACATCCCAAGGACGTCCTTCGGATGTTCCTAGGAGTTCATTGTCAGTCTAATCTACGTCTCTGAAACGTATAATGTCCTAAAGACATCTTAAATATATATGACGTTCTCGGGACATCTTTTTTACTGACATTAGACGTCGTAAGATCATCCTTAAGATGTCCAAAAGACTTGTTCCAAAATACGTTTTAGGGATGTGGCGAAGACGTCTGTAGGACATCCTTCATTTTTTTGTCCACTGGAGACTGATTGGAGAAAGTACCACAATGTTAAAGCCAGACGTAGTCACGATGGTAGAGGATTTCTAACACCAACTCCCTTTTCGATTTTATGTTTAATCATATCATGCAATTTTTCAAATTGTCTAGGAATCATTCTGGTGAATTCAAAAAATTCATCATGATCATTTGCAAAGAAATCAAGAAATAATGAGTCGTACGCTCCAAATTGGAGCCTCATGTGTTCCTGTATGTGGGGTTTAACCCAAAACCTTCGATTTCTCCTTTTTCGACGTAGGTACTCTCGGGCTAATTGCAAATACGAAAAAGCGATCAAAGAAACGAGCACCGGATCAAAAACAGAATTGAGCGCAGGATCCATTTAAACTGATTTAAACTCTCACTACAACGCATTCACTGCCAGGGACGCCAGCCTAAGGAACCACGTGACAATAATAAGGTGCGCGACACTTGCGAGCCGGGATCTGCGCATACTTCAAAATAGCACGTGACTATATAAAAATAATTTATCCTCTTTCTGAACATGAATCCAAGAACAAATAGTCTTATCATTTCTTGTTAAACACACTAATGATAATTGTTATAAGGATAACAATGCATTATGCACAATTACTCGATTAAAAATTTAATTAGCGTACCTCATATAAAATTGGAGTTTTCAGGATTTAAAATCCGCGCCGATCTGTCGGGCGTAAAGCGTAAAAGCAAAATGTCGACGTATTTGTCAGCTTTTGCAACATAACCTCACATAATTGATGTTTTGTTGTGTTGCTTTGCTGAAAAGTAATTGCAACGCTATAAGAGTTGAAATTATAGAGAATTACTAATGATTTGAATTTCGAAATTCATCTCAGTGAAAGGATTATCCTTCGTGTATGTACTGACATGACTACTTACACTATATCTAAAATTCGAGTATAAACTCAGATTTAAAATCTAGCTCAATTATCTCGCCTTAAACTGTTCAGGGCTACAAATATAATCAAATAATCTTGCAATTCAGGCTCAACTAACAGTTATACAAGTAGTACTTATACTCAATGAAATATAATATATTTTTGTCAATTAATTTACACATTTGGAGTTTTTAAGATTTAAAATTCGCGCGCTGATCTGTCGGGCGAAAGCGTAAAAGCAAAATGGTTCTCTAGCCTATCATCGGATTTGGCAGTCTCACAACTCTTGCAGCATATACTTCACATTATCTGACAGCAAAGTGTGATATTTCCCAAAAATGTGCCATTTGCTTCAAAATAAAGCAAACAACATTATCTTTATACCGTAAGGGATCGTCCATATATTACGTAAGACGTTTTTCTTTTGTTTATATCGTTGTGTCCTTTTCAACTTCACATCAATTTTATTCTCGTCTTTATTTAAACAAAAGAAAAACGCCTTACGTAATATATGGACGATCCCTAATTGCCATCGTAGGGCTGTCAATCAACTCATTTATAATCTAGGGACATTTTCTCCATAGCGTCTGTATGTAACAGTTGGTACCTATACAATGCGCTGGCGAAAAACGCTATTACGCTCCTAAATCGTTTCCATGTAGATACAGCTAACGAGAACAATAACAACGTATGGGAATCTGCCGGCGGTTCCTCCGTAGGCTAGCCGAACCTGAACGGAGAATCAGAGTTCGGATATCGAGACCATCGCGGCCATCGACACACTCTTGCATGAATACTCATGAAAGAATGATTGTGACCAACAATGAATATCTATATGTTTATAAATCAGCGGAAAATTGTAATCCTTTAGGACTTAATTGAGAACGGAATATATTAAATATCGGTGGAAGTAGGAAAATATTATGAACGTAGAATAAATAGCCACATAGAGGCATCGACGTATTGTATTGCCGCATGACAGACCATCACTTAATCTGCTTTGAATAAAATGTCTCAATGATAAATCATGCCTCGTCACTGTAACAACCTGACCTCCTCTCGAGTTTCGAATAAAAAATAAAAACAAAAGCAAGAAAGAATAAAAAAACTAAAAGAAAAATGCCGTACACAGCTCGAGGGTCACAGGCGATAAACTCTCAGCTGAGAGTACTAACCATCCAGCCGGAGGTGAAGCTTCTTACAAAATCTTTATAAAATATTTATGAAATCTTTTACATATTTGTGAAATCTCTTGTATTCATTTGAAATGATTAAAATATTTTTAATCAGTATAAAATATTTTTTCATCTTAGAAATCTGGTTTACTATACCCTTTTTAAAAATTTTAAATTCTTTTGAAAGTTTTAAAATCTTTGAAAATGTTCGAAATCTTCGTAAAATCTTTGAAATCTGGTGTAGACGCCTTTTTCAAATCTTTGAAATCCTTGCAATATTTATGAAATGTTCAAAATTTTTGTGAAATCATTGTCAAATCTTTTGAAATTCTTATTAAATCTTTGTTTGTGAAATCTGTTGTATTTGTTGAAATCATTGAATAATTTGAATCTTTTCAAATCTTCTAAAATGTTTTGAAACATTTTGAAAATGTTTCATATCTTCGAAATGTTTTAAAATCTTTGAAATCTGGTGTACTGTACCCTGTTTCAAATCTTTGAAATCCTTTAAATCTTTTGAAAGTTTTAAAAGGTTTGTGAAATTGTTGTGAAATATTTGAAGTTTGGTGTATACGCCTTTTTTAAATCTTTGAAATCCTGAAATCTTTGTAAAATGTTCTAATTCTGAAACTGAATTAGCATCGAAATTTTCAACTAATAATTTTTATAATTTGTAAGTTGAATATCACAAAAAGAAGTCAATGAAATAACTGTTTTAAAAGACAACAAAATTTAATTCAAGGTTCTCGAGAAAAATTCAAGGAGATTTCTAGGTTTTCAAGGTCCCTATGTGGTCACATTACGGTCACGTACTAGCTTTCACCGGGTACCATAATTCAAATAGTTAACATAATTCAGCGGGTCCGCTTGAGTTTCTATTGAAAATTAATATTTCATTTTCAATTTTTAAAAAGTGAAAAAATGAGTCATTTTTAAATTAAAAACGACATAAAAACAAAAATTGAGTCCTTAACTGATACGCTTCATCAGTCTTTTTTCTTCTTAAGGTAGATGGAATATACGACGAGAAAACTGTAAAAATTGGTAAAATGACACTAATATTCAGTAGGTTTCAGAATAGGGTTCCATCAGTCTTAAATGAGTATAAATGAGTATACTAAGAGTATAAATATTTGGAAATAATTTAGTTCTCGTCGGAAATGACATAGTTTTCTTTATCGTGAAATACCTATAAATGAAAATAATTATTCAAAACAATTCAAGTTAAATTCATAAAAATGCAAGGTGAATTGAAAATGAATTACTTTAAACCAATTTAAAAATATGAAAAACATTCTATGAATTCAGTAACTTTGAAATGAGCTCAGAAAAATTCAAGAGAATTCAAAAGAATTTGATGAAAAAATTCAATGGAATTCCTAAAGAAGAATTCAGAGTAAATTAATAAGAATTCTTGGTGAATTTAAAATCTCTTCAAATGTTTGAAACCCTACTAATTTCTAACCAAAGAAGTGACTAATGCCTACAAAACAGTTCAAAACAATTTAAATAAATTGGAAAAATATATTTATTTTAGTAAAATTTGTGTGAATTTAGAGGGATTTAAGGGAAACGAACAGAATTCGATGAATTCATAAAAAATCAAACTAAATTTAAACAATAATCAAGTGAATTAAAAAAAATCAAAAATATGAAAAAATTCATTGAATTGAGTAAGTTTGGAATCAGTTTCGAAAAAATTAGAAAGAATTGAAAAAGAATTTAAATAATTTGATGAAATGCCTAAGAATTTATGGTGAGTTTTAAAAACTTCAACACGAATTAAACCAAAACTTTTTAAACATCCATTGCATTGAATAAAATTCAGTGAATTTAGAAGAATCTAAAAGAATGCCGAAGGATTCAGGATCAATTAATAAGAATTCAGGGCGAATTGCAAAAAATATTTGAAAATCTTTTGAAATATTTGAAACCCTACGAAAGCCCTTACTTCTTCTGAATAAGTACTTTGAAATCCATTACAATATTAAAATCTCTTAAAATCCCTTAAAATTATTAAAATGCTTGGAAAACCCTTGAAATTCTTTAAAACTCTTAAAAATGCCTTGTAATCTTTTAAGATACCCTGAAATATTTCAAATACTTTAAAGTCCTATTAAATTACTGAAACCAATAAAAAATTTCTTCTTAAAAATTCATTGAATGAAGTAAAATTGAGTAAATTTAGAAGAATACAAGTGAATTAAAAACATGCTAGAGGATTTAAAAGAATTCAGGATAAATTAATAAGAATTCAGGGCGAATTCCAAACAATAATTTCAAATCTCTTCAAATCTTTAAAACGCTACGAAATAACTCATTTTTCTTGAATAAATTCTTCAAAATCCACTGAAAAGTTGTAAAATCCAGTGAAATTATATGAAATTTGGTGATATTTCCTAAAATCCTGGAAAATTTAATAAATACCTTGCGATTTAAAAAAAAACCTTCCGACATTCTAGGAAGTTCTTTATCTTAAAATATTTCAAATGCTTTGAAATCCCTTCAAATTAATTTAAATAATTAATAATTTCCTTGATTCTTTTTAAATTCCCTAAAATTTCCCTACTAGAAACAATTAAAAATTACTTGGAATCTTTTAAAATAACGTACAATAACCTGAAATATTTTTAATCCTTTCAAATCTTTTGAAATCCCTTAAATTTTGCTAAAGCTCTTGAAAATGCCAATTACTGAAAACTTCCTTGGAATCTTTTTAAATTCACTAAAATATTTCAAATTAAAAGTTCTTGAAAATGCCTTAGAAGTTTTCAAAATACCCTAAAATCTTTAAAAACCCTTCAAGTTATTGAAATCTATTACAAATTTCTCGGAATCTTTAAAAGTAATTTAAAATATTTCAAAATAATTCAAGACAATTCAGAAATAGGTATAGACCTGAACTGAATAGTGATTAACCCACGAGTTAATTTATTGACAGAAAAGTGACTAATGTGATCTTTTCATTTAAAAGTGACTAAAAAGTGATTTGTGAAAGAAGTGACTCATAGTGACTTTGTGTCAGTCCCGATTGTTTTTTTTGCAGTTACTTTAGGGACCTGAACTGAATATAGGGTACAATAAGGGATATAGGGATCGGTATGTGAGGCCTGTTATCAGAAATTACATTGTAAAAAAATGTACATACACACCTCTAGTTCAACATAAATAGCCAGAGGATCACCATAACGTATTCACCGTGGCAATCCTTTCTCTCAGCTTCTGTGTCACTTGACGTTTTACCTTCCTCTTGGGACGTGTTATGTAGAAAAACGTTTATTTTGCAGCCGGCTGGCCTTAAAAAATTGACTTTCTTACACTTCCATTCTTTACAGAATTTTCTTAAAACCAACCCTTAAAAAACTAACATCCATCCATACCTTATACCTAAGACCGCACGCTCTTATCGCCTTGTCTTCCTCGCTTCGCCTCGCTCGCATGTCCCTACTTTTCGCATTACCTCGCATTGCCAAACTCTGCCTCCGCGGCTACTACCTAATACTTATCTACAATTTACAATATTTACAGATTACTTATATCTACTTCCTCTCCTATTTAGAATCTTTCCTTCTCCATTCTTCTTCCTTCTCTTCTTCTCCATCTTACCCAACACTCCCTTCACCCATGCTGCTGCCCTTTTGTCCCCCCTTTCATGCATCAATACCTCCATGCTTATCCCACTCCTTTCCACCTCTACGCACTCTTCCAACCAGTGCTCCACTCTCACATCCCCCTTTCCACACATTTCACACATCCTCTTCTCCCTAGAAAGCCAGAACCTATTAAAACACTCCATCCACCCACATCTCATCCTCGCTATAAGCTCCTGACTTCCTTTCTCTCCTTTCTCACACAAATATTGCGCTCCCGCCTTTGGCATAATCCACACATAGTTCCCATTAAACCTTGTATCTCTTATTCTCTCTTCCCCTGCTGTCTTCTCTCTCTCCATGCTGTTTTTCTTAACCAACTCATATACCTTCCTTCCTTCCTCGTACATCCTTCTCCCTTCATCCATCTGCTATGAGTTGCTTCGTTTTCTGGAAACTCTTTTTCGATTTTTTTTGTGATCCATCAAAGAACGGCAAAAAAATGGTTCTAAATATTAACTTTAACAAACCAATATTCTGCTTTGAATGTTCTCTATGGGATTTGAAATTAAATTAAATTTCCTCATTTTACTCAAGGAATATTATAAGAAGATATTATTTAATATAGTAAACGATATATATAGTGAACGATAAACATAGTAAATGATATAGCAAATTATTTTTGAAATTCTGTAACAATAGTTCGGTAAATGAAAACGATTGGCGAAAGGCGGAATCTGATGAAAAAGGCAATCAAAACGATCAGTTTTAGCTCTTTCACTCTGGTGGACTTTCTACAGACAGGCTGCCTGCTACTGCCGGCAATCGAGGTATGAAAAGGCCGTAACTTAGCGAAAAAAATTCTGTACGGAGTCAACTAAGAATGTCTTCCGATAACTCTTCGCTATGAAACTTTTCAAATTGACAATAATTATTAATTATTTAAACAATTTTTAGAAACAAAATCAGAGTGTGGATATTTGAAAAGCTTTCAAAGCTTTTAACACCTTTGTGAAATATTTGCAGGCAGTCTGCCTGCAGAAAGTCCACAAGAATGAATGAGATAAAGAATCGTCCGACTCTTTTAAATTATTAAATACATTTTTTTACAACCTTTATTTTGATCAAAAGTTAAGTTAAATTGAAAAAAATGTATTTTTTTGTGTGAAAAATGTAATAAAAATTCAAACACTCATAACTTCATGAAAAAAGGTTTGATCTTTAAATGAAAAAATACGTATCGTCTTTTTTCATATTAAAAACATTATAACCTATAAATACCGTTTGTCATAAACGACACAGAATCACCACAGATGGGGCATTTCAAAGAGTGGCCTTTCAAAGAGGGGAGGGGTGAGTTGAATTTAGATGCGATTAACACACCTCTCCACCCTTCCCAAGGTCAATCCAAAGAAACTTGTTAAACATATATACCAAGAAAACAAGATTTCTAAAGTAATTATGAATTACACAAGAACTCCAATATAAGGCCGAGTGATTTAGTTCCTCCTAGAACTGTTGGCCCACGCAGTTTCTCAGCGCACCAACAGTGTCAACAATGCGTCGCCACCAGTAGCGAGCGATAAAAGCGGGAGAAAAATCCAACAGAAGTGGTTCATACGGCGCTGACTGTTCACGTTTTCAAACAACTAATTTAGTGCCACGGCCACTGCGAGGCAACACCCGAAACTGGCTTTATATTGGAATTCTTGTGTACTTACGGCAAACATATGAGATTTTAACCGCACATGTCGATGGCCCGCATCTGTACTGGTATAGTTTACTTTTTTTCCAACCTGAATTGAAATTAACAATCTACTCGACATCAACAGCTGAGTGAAGGTTCTAGCGAGGGCACCTAAACGAAAATTTGAAGCATGCGAACGGCATTGTAACACTGATAAAAACACACAGTAACACACAACACCCCCCCCCCCCGCAAGGGAGAAAAGAGCTTTAAAGAAGTTTCTAGATTCGCCATATTAGGTATTGCAGGTTGGGTGGGAGATATCCAAGGCGCATGCACGCCGAGGGCGGAACAAAAATATTAATTGCTTGGGACAAAACTTTGTTTTTTTAATAGCTTATAAAAAGATTTTTCACAATAAGTGTGTTTGAATATTATTTTTACATTTAATTCATAGATACATTCGGATCGAAAATTGAAGCGGGGAATTCTGAACGGTGCTAAGTCCAAGCAAAGAAATTTCACAGGAGAGGCAAAAAACCTGTCCAGAGGGGCAATTTACAACCGATTCAGTCAATTATTGTTTTTTGAGTAGGTGGATGGACCATATTAATAACCGCTGTGTGAAACACTAGCTGGCGCTAAAACCATCGGATTATTAAAACAATGTAATATTTTAGTATTCTTCTTTTACGTAGGTTGAATTATTTAAAACAGAAAAATATTCGAATATATTTCAATACTAAATTTTGGGGTAAACATTTGCAAAACGTTATTTTTTTTACTGAAACAGGTGTAAAAATACGAGCTAAGTAAAAATCCACGTGCTTGTTGAACGTCCTTCGTTATGCTAAAAGACAGTTGTTTTTGGTGAATATACATTTTTCGAAAGATAGTGTTGGCAAGATTTCTTTTATTCGGTTTTGCATCTGTGGGCATAGAAAAAGTTCGTTCAGCTTCAGCATTGGAATGAGGAAGAGTACGCACGCGATTCAATAATGAATTCAAATTTGGAAACATTTTGTGTTCACCATCCTTGCAAAAAGAAGCAATGGCCGAGCATATGTCGTCAAAAGACAATTTTGACCATTTGTCCTTCAGTTGAGGACTAATTTCCAACAGAGGCTGCCATTCATTTGACATCTCAGTTTGTTGGAATGACCCCAAAGCCTCACATACTTTCCATACTCTTGGAAATGTATTTTCCCTATCAGCGTAGAGTGCTATTTGCGATTGGAAAATCGAAACGCAAGACAGAAACTGGTCATCGAAAGGAAGACGATTTCGGATTTCATTGCTTGCAGTTACATAAAACTCCAAGCAATTGCGACGAAATTCATCAACCTGGTCTTTTCCTATTGTTCCTACAGAACACTCTAGATCCAGGTAGGCTTGTGTCTCATCTCCTACTTTGATGGCCTCAAGTGGCACTTGGTTGTTCGAATCTGAGAAATTTACTTTTCTGATGATTTGGAGAAATAAATTTAGTTGAAGAAGGGCTTGTTTCAGATATTGACTTAAAATCCAAGCCAAAAATTTCATCGACTGAGGTTGCAATTCTTGAGTCATCGTTTCCCGTTTTTGAAACATGAGATTATATATGTTAAACACGTTCAACGTATGCTTCAAGAAAAGAAAGTACGCCTTCGTTAAGGGGTTTTGAATTTTATTCCAGAGATCTGCAGCCTTTTCTACCTTCTCAGAAACGACGACCATGAAAAAGCAAACAATGCTATCCCAATTATTGAGAATCACGACAATACACGAAAGACGAACAAGCCAACGAGTTTCAGCATGACTGGGAATTTTGTGAAATACATCACCTAACTCTTCAACGATATTGCGATAAATAGCAGTTCGTTTGGGACTTGAATTGAGGAAATTCGGTATATCTTTGATGACAAAATCTACATCGGGAATTTTCGCGCAAGAATATTTGGCTGAAGTTGCCGCCGAGTGACAAACACAGCCAATGATAATAACCCCTGGACCTTTTTCCCTAATTTTCGTTTGAAACGAACATTTTGTGCCAAGCATTACTTGCGCGTGATCAGAAGACATACCAGATACATTAGATATAGGGATTTGTTTTTTACACAAAGCTCCCTCGAATGCAATGTAGATTTTAGCAGCCGAACAATCTGAAGAATCGATGTTGATTAGCTGCAACAGTTCTACCCTAATTTCATTACATAATGGATGAACGTATCGAACCACTAAGGACATCCACTTTTCATGAGTTCTATCACTTGTTTCGTCCTGGCAAATTGAAAATGATTGCTTGCGCAAAATATTGGTCATGCGATCAGTTTCAACGGCACAAACGACGTTATTTGCGATACAAGACATTTTTGTGGGGCTCAATCTTATGTCATTTAAAACAGAAGGTTCTATATCTTAAAAAAGTCCTACCAACTCCGACACAATCAAAAATGACAGATTGTGTTCTAAGAAGAATGTTGTGATTCTAACTTCTGCCTCTTGTACCTTCTTCTTGAAAGCAGCAGGCTTAGAATCGTCCCTATCATCCTCTACATCTACAATATCTACATCCTCATTTTGCTCATCTGATGCAGGAAGAGCGTTACTGGAAAAGTGGGTAGGTAGATTAGAGGAATTGCTACTGCACAAAATCCCGTAGCCGGTTAATTTATTCAAAAGTTCTATTTGTTTTTGATGACCCACAGTGCTTTCATGATTTGAAATTTCCGACTTACTACATAAGATCGTTTTATCGCAAACTTTACAGTAAAATTTTGTATCATCCTCTAATCTAACTACCCATTCTCTCCATGACGGAAATTCGTCGAACCAAGCCTCTTGAAAAGGTTTCGATCTACGCCTACGAATCTTTTTCGCTGAACTCATTTCTTCGTTTGAGCCCGTGCAATTAATGGAATCGCGATCACTCATCTCGGAAAACCAAACAAAAAAAACTCAAATGAGGTGTTTCTTACTTTTTCTTCTGCACGTGAAGGGATGAAGTAGATTCAATCGTTCTTCCACTCGCGAGTCACTCGTTCACTTTCAAAAAATTGCTGGGATTAAAATTAGATAGCTAGAAATCAAAGTGACTTGATTGCTGTTTTGTTTTAGAAATGCACTATATATTTACGCTTGCGATTTTACCGGAGCGAACGGAGCGGTCATTGAAGGACAAACATTGCACTGTATCTATCCTCTTCGCCACATTCGTGGAATTAGCTTATAGTTTCCGAAAATACGAAATGAAATAATATTTAAAATAAAAGATATCCGACATGATACACTTTTTAATGCTTTTCAGTTTTAACATACATTCTATTATCTTATTTTGCAACTTTAATGTAGCTACCGAAACCGGAAAATGGCATTGCATTTAGTGGACAAAAGATTATTTCTATGAAAAAAAGTCTTAAATCTTAAACGTTTAAAAATAGGCACCATTTTTTTATTTTCTTTTTTATACTTAAAAAAAAATTTTAATTGTACATACATACAATTCTTTCGCATATATTAAAAGTAAATTCCATTGAACGTAAAACAAAGTGAAATTGGAAGTATTTTTTTTTCTTTTTACTAATAATAAAAAATTAAACAATTTTATTGATAAAATACAGTTTTTGCTTTGTAGACAATATTCCTTTTAAAATAAAATAATTATTTAGCTCTAAAAACTGGGAAGACGTGCATTCATTTTTTAAAACAGTTTTGAAGACTAAAGTATTTGGTAATGGGATACAAAATTTATAAATAATTTACTAAGATTATTTTTTTACATTTCAGCTTTAAAATTAATTTCAGGTAATTCTCCTATTTAATATTGAAATTCATATATACCCTGCCTCTGTCCATCACCTAAATTTTAAAATAGAAATTGTGTACCCTGTTTCTTCGTTTTCCTATTGACAACATTGAAATTAAGCATTTTCCCCTGTACACAGTTTAATCAAGCCTCATTTGTGATCTATTTCAGATCATTCCTATGAAAGTACATAAAAATTGTGATATTTATAAGAATTAATTACATTCGATTTATTATTTCTTTATTTATACACCGTGCCAATCTTATTCTGAATCACAGACTGAAGTATAATAAACATTAAACGAAGTTATAATTTTCAAGCATAAGAAGAAGATAAAGTAGATTTTACAATGAAATAAAAAAATTCCCGGTCCTAAATAAAATTCTCGGGTTTATCACGGTTTTTCCCAGTTAAAAAAAATTCCCGGGTTTTCCCCAGTCTGATCGACACTGATATTATTTATTCCTATATTGATTTTTCTGTAATACTTTAATACCCATTTTCTGTTAAAAATAATTATTGATTTATATATTAGCTACAAAAGAATTAAATTTCAGAATTAAAAAGAAAAATATCATTACAAATAATAAAATTGCCATTTTACACTCTCATGAGTGAAAAATGTAAATTTCGTGAAGAATCTTTTTATATTATAATTTATAAATAATTTTTTATTTATAAGTAAAAAATTATTTATGACTTATAATATAAAAAGATTCTTCACGAAATTTAAATTTTATTTATTTATAATTTATCTTTATTTTTTTATATTTATTGAATTTATAATATTTTATTTATAAATTATAATATAAAGAGATTCTTCACAAAATTTAAATTTTTCACTCATGAGAGTGTAAAATGGCAATTTTATTATTTGTAATGATATTTTTCTTTTTTAATTCTGAAATTTCATTCTTTTGTAGCTAATATATAAATCAATAATTATTTTTAATAGAAAATGGGTATTAAAGTATTACAGAAAAATCAATATAGGAATAAATAATATCAGTGTCGATCAGACTGGGGAAAACCCGGGATTTTTTTTTAACTGGGAAAAACCGTGATAAACCCGAGAATTTTATTTAGGACCGGGAATTTTTTTATTTCATTGTAAAATCTACTTTATCTTCTTCTTATGCTTGAAAATTATAACTTCGTTTAATGTTTATTATACTTCAGTCTGTGATTCAGAATAAGATTGGCACGGTGTATAAATAAAGAAATAATAAATCGAATGTAATTAATTCTTATAAATATCACAATTTTTATGTACTTTCATAGGAATGATCTGAAATAGATCACAAATGAGGCTTGATTAAACTGTGTACAGGGGAAAATGCTTAATTTCAATGTTGTCAATAGGAAAACGAAGAAACAGGGTACACAATTTCTATTTTAAAATTTAGGTGATGGACAGAGGCAGGGTATATATGAATTTCAATATTAAATAGGAGAATTACCTGAAATTAATTTTAAAGCTGAAATGTAAAAAAATAATCTTAGTAAATTATTTATAAATTTTGTATCCCATTACCAAATACTTTAGTCTTCAAAACTGTTTTAAAAAATGAATGCACGTCTTCCCAGTTTTTAGAGCTAAATAATTATTTTATTTTAAAAGGAATATTGTCTACAAAGCAAAAACTGTATTTTATCAATAAAATTGTTTAATTTTTTATTATTAGTAAAAAGAAAAAAAATACTTCCAATTTCACTTTGTTTTACGTTCAATGGAATTTACTTTTAATATATGCGAAAGAATTTTATGTATGTACAAAAAGGTCTCGGTGGATTTGTGTGGGGTCCTTATTTGAATCTTAGAATTTGCTTCAATTTAATAACTCAGAAATTATGTAATTCGATCAATTTAAATGTAGGATATTTTGGAATTCGAGATTCTTATTTTTCGTGATTGTTTTCGGCAATTAAAAATATTTTCGGTATTTTAAATGAAGGAAATAAATTAAAATTTTTTTTTTAAATATAAAAAATAAAATAAAATAATGGTGCCTATTTTTAAACGTTTAAGATTTAAGACTTTTTTTCATAGAAATAATCTTTTGTCCACTAAATGCAATGTCATTTTCCGTTTCGGTAGCTACATTAAAGTTGCAAAATAAGATAATAGAATGTATGTTAAAACTGAAAAGCATTAAAAAGTGTATCATGTCGGATATCTTTTATTTTAAATATTATTTCATTTCGTATTTTCGGAAACTATAAGCTAATTCCACGAATGTGGCGAAGAAGATAGATACAGTGCAATGTTTGTCCTTCAATGACCGGTCCGCTCGCTCCGGTAAAATCGCAAGCGTAAATATATAGTGCATTTCTAAAACAAAACAGCAATCAAGTCACTTTGATTTCTAGCTATCTAATTTTAATCCCAGCAATTTTTTGAAAGTGAGCGAGTGACTCGCGAGTGGAAGAACGATTGAATCTACTTCATCCCTTCACGTGCAGAAGAAAAAGTAAGAAACACCTAATTTGAGTTTTTTTTGTTTGGTTTTCCGAGATGAGTGATCGCGATTCCATTAATTGCACGGGCTTAAACGAAGAAATGAGTTCAGCGAAAAAGATTCGTAGGCGTAGATCGAAACCTTTTCAAGAGGCTTGGTTCGACGAATTTCCGTCGTGGAGAGAATGGGTAGTTAGATTAGAGGATGATACAAAATTTTACTGTAAAGTTTGCGATAAAACGATCTTATGTAGTAAGTCGGAAATTTCAAATCATGAAAGCACTGTGGGTCATCAAAAACAAGTAGAACTTTTGAATAAATTAACCGGCTACGGGATTTTGTGCAGTAGCAATTCCTCTAATCTACCTACCCACTTTTCCAGTAACGCTCTTCCTGCATCAGATGAGCAAAATGAGGATGTAGATATTGTAGATGTAGAGGATGATAGGGACGATTCTAAGCCTGCTGCTTTCAAGAAGAAGGTACAAGAGGCAGAAGTTAGAATCACAACATTCTTCTTAGAACACAATCTGTCATTTTTGATTCCGTCGGAGTTGGTAGGACTTTTTTAAGATATAGAATCTTCTGTTTTAAATGACATACGATTGAGCCCCACAAAAATGACTTGTATCGCAAATAACGTCGTTTGTGCCGTTGATACTGATCGCATGACCAATATTTTGCGCAAGCAATCATTTTCAATTTGCCCGGACGAAACAAGTGATAGAACTCATGAAAAGTGGATGTCCTTAGTGGTTTGATACGTTCATCCATTATGTAACGAAATTAGGGTAGAACTGTTGCAGCTAATCAACATCGATTCTTCAGATTGTTTGGCTGCTAAAATCTACATTGCATTCGAGGGAGCTTTGTGTAAAAAACAAATCCCTATATCTAATGTATCCGGTATGTCTTCTGATCACGCGCAAGTAATGCTTGGCACAAAATGTTCGTTTCAAACGAAAATTAGGGAAAAGGGTCGAGGGGTTATTATCATTGGCTGTGTTTGTCACTCGGCGGCAACTTCAGCCAAATATTCTTGCGCGAAAATTCCCGATGTAGATTTTGTCATCAAAGATATACCGAATTTCCTCAATTCAAGTCCCAAACGAACTGCTATTTATCGCAATATCGTTGAAGAGTTAGGTGATGTATTTCACAAAATTTCCAGTCATGCTGAAACTCGTTGGCTTGTTCGTCTTTCGTGTATTGTCGTTATTCTCAATAATTGGGATAGCATTGTTTGCTTTTTCATGGTCGTCGTTTCTGAGAAGGTAGAAAAGGCTGCAGATCTCTTGAATAAAATTCAAAACCCCTTAACGAAGGCTTACTTTCTTTTCTTGAAGCATACGTTGAACGTGTTTAACATATATAATCTCATGTTTCAAAAACGGGAAACGATGACTCAAGAATTGCAACCTCAGTCGATGAAATTTTTGGCTTGGATTGTAAGTCAATATCTGAAACAAGCCCTTCTTCAACCAAATTTATTTCTCCAAATCATCAGAGAAGTAAATTTCTCAGATTCGAACAACCAAGTGCCACTTGAGGCCATCAAAGTAGGAGATGAGACACAAGCCTACCTGGGTATAGAGTGTTCTGTAAGAACAATAGGAAAATAACAGGTTGATGAATTTCGTCGCAATTGCTTGGAGTTTTATGTAACTGCAAGCAATGAAATCCGAAATCGTCTTCCTTTCGATGACCAGTTTCTGCCTTGCGTTTCGATTTTCCAATCGCAAATAGCACTCTACGCTGATAGGGAAAATACATTTCCAAGAGTATGGAAAGTATGTGAGGCTTTAGGGTCATTCCAGCAAACTGAGATGTCAAATGAATGGCAGCCTCTGTTGGAAATTAGTCCTCAACTGAAGGACAAATGGTCAAAATTGTCTTTTGACGACATGTGCTCGGCCATTGCTTCTTTTTGCAAGGGTGGTGAACACAAAATGTTTCCAAATTTGACTTCATTATTGAATCGCGTGCGTACTCTTCCTCATTCCAATGCTGAAGCTGAACGAACTTTTTCTATGCTCACAGATGCGAAACCGTATAAAAGGAATCGTTTAGGAACCAGGATAGTTAATTCCATCTGTGTCACTCGTTCAACATTGAAGGCAAGAAATGAGACCGCGCGAACAACAACTGTCACAGAGAAACATTTTGAGTTGATGAATTCTGCGACTTTGTACAATTACGAAAAAAAGAGGATGGGGTAAGTCGTCTAAAACTCTTTCCTTCTGACGAATAGGAAAATACATTTCGATACCCCGAGGTATCGAAATGGTTGTTCTTGGTTTCTTCGTTGATAACGTGAGAGGCAAGGGGACTCACTTTAATCAAGTACCCCGGGCGTTTTCTTTGTTTTTTATCTTACTCGTTTTTTATCTTAATCGTAATCTTCTAGGCCGTGGATTAGGCCTACAGGGGATAACACGTGAAAAAAACGCGCTTTCATCTCTACCTCCGTGGAAATTACTTTCTTATAACTTTCTTATAAATTATTTTAAACAATAACGATAATAAAACAATAGACCCATTTCTGTAACAGGCTATATGTATAGTGTAAGGCTTTCTCTCCTGTAAATCATTATTTATTTATTAAGTATAGATATACAAGTCATTAAAGGTTTTATGAAGTGTTTATAAGAAATAAAAAAGCTGTGATTTTCATAATTTCATATACATTCTATTTTCCTTGATAAAATATTATAAATATTGAATATTTAATTCAATGAAAATTTAAGAAAGTATTATAATGCAAAAAAGTTTTAAATCTTTTTAAAAAAAGTCTTAAAACTTTTGAAAATGTTTTAAAATATGAATATCGACTATTTTATTTTCACAGTTTTCATGCTTTTTTAAGAAAATATCATTAAAAGAAATGATGATTATTTTACTGAATTAACAATATATATAAATTATTATCATTTTAAATTCACAACATTTAAAATCAATTAAAAAATGAAATACAAAATTTGAAAATTGAAAACCACTTGAGGCTTGAGAATGATATACATTATCAATCTAACCTCAATTAAGTTATAAAATATATTCCTTATATTACAAATTTGAAAACCTGTAGTAACTTATACTATATTCCCTATAGATCCTATACTAGAAAAGATTCTATAATAATACCTGAAAAACATAATCATCATCTTTTAAAACTTTTTTAGCTTTTTTGAGGTTGTCAAACTTTGTTTGTAAATAAAAGCCGACTCTAACCTCCAAATCCTGCAATTCTCCAAATCTGAAAAATCTTGAAAATAGCCCAGTCGCCGAGAATGAGAAATTACAAGTTAAGAATCGTGCATCCTCGGCAATCCTCGGCTTCAACGCCGAACCCATCTTCGTGGCTGACCCGAAGCCACCATCGAAATCAAACGAAAGAGCATGAAGGAGACAGTGAAATCATCCGAACCGACAAATTTTCTTTGCCACGGAGCGTGGAATCAAGTGACGGAGTGGGGACACACCGACACGCGGCGTTTACGTGTGTTGCCCCCACACGGGAGTCGTGATGGGGGCCGCCAGCTCCCACAATCTGTGAACACTGGGACCGATAGTCTGGGTCTACATCCCATTTCATTTAGTGCTGATTCCGTCTCCATAAAACCACAGTCGTTCTAAAAACGATGCTTCATTGCCTCAAATTCATAGAGAAGATGCCACAGAGCCGAGAAGAGGACATATGTTAACCCCCACAATTGGCACAACGTACGGGAGCGAGTTTATTGGGCCATTCTTCAGTGCGATGAAATTCTGCACAAAATTCGCATGTCGGCCTAGGCCAAAAGCGTTAACACGTAAAACATCATTTAGGGGGAGGGATGACAGGGGTAACACTGTACCAGAAGTCCGAGAGAAAAGTAGGTCAAGGGATCTTAAAGCAAGCAAATACAAACTCAACTCTCTCATCCAGCGAATTATCTATCTTAGTTGTGCGTCTGATGGATAAGATAGTGGCCCTGACCTCTCCCGTGGTTCTGTTCAAAATGTCCACGGCGGAGTACCTCAACGGAATACTATTAATAAACACTTTTTTTTATAAATAAGAGACGGGGGAATAGAAACACTGTACCCCTGTTCCTTCAGCTCTTGGGATACAACTAAGGCGTTCGCATCTAACCTATTCTCACAGAAAATTCTAACGCGGCTTTGCCTCTTTTCCGGATATAGAGCGACTGCGGATTCAGGATTATTCCACTTGATATGATCTTCGGGGTAGGAGGACAAAAGATTTTCCTTCCCCACTAGCCTCTCATTACCCCGACTTTCATCTCCAATATTGGTGGAGTGAAAAAAATTGGCCCGCTCTGGGCCCTCTTCAAGAGAGGAATGTGGAGGTGATACCGGATCTCTACCCGAGTCAGGAATCGACTTCCTGGGAACCTCCAAACTTTTATTCCCTAGATATAGTCTCCTCTTCTTATGAGCAGAGTTCTGAAGCGAAGAAGTTCCGGGTATTTTTAAGGAACCTAGACGGGCAGTAGTTTCTTGTTGCCATCCAAAGTTCCCACACGTTGACTGGGAAGAAGTCACTTCCGGAGCCGATTCGTGATAAGATCCAAGTTGCCCAAGCCCAAAAAAACTTGGGTTTCCGCGAAACCTAGTCGGGTTCATTATAACGGGAGACGAGAACGTCAAAAAAAGGCTCAATTAGGATGGACTATAAAAATACCTTATAGACTATCCCGCCCCTGAAAGTAAATTAAAAACTAATTCTAACAGAGACCTTGCCCATCCCTTTCAGACAGTGAACAATAATAAAGGAAAGAGCAGTTGATTGTAGCGTAATTTTTTCGCAATCATTCACAATCTCTTTTATATTTGCTTCTGCACATACATACCGTATTATATAATAATAATATAAAATTTGTAATAAAAACTAGTTCTACGGTGTCGCAATGATGTCAAAAATTTCTTATTTTGATGATAACAAACAATTTCTCATAATAAAATATTTTTGAGTAGTAGTCATTTTCGATTTTAAAAAATTTGGTGTTTTCGGACCACTGTAATATACAGTAAATATATTGTTATTGTTTGTTATCTAGTTCTGTACTGCTATCTTTTACACCAATAATTAATATAATATCTATTATTTATATTGAGAAAAGGAAATTCTAAAAATTTTTCTTAATTTTTTTGTTGGAAAACTTAATTTTGAAAATAAAACATAAAATTGTGCCAAGAAACGCAGTCGACATGAGTGTCATAACTATTTCGAATTAATTTTTTCATTTTAATTTTTTAACAAATTCTATAATATTCTATTATTATATACCATATGCTGTCCTAACATTTTCTATTCTAAAACTCTGTATTATGGCGAAAACATTTCATGGGATTTCATCGTGTGCCAGCGCCTTCAAGAGGTAGGAGATTTTTTCTCACTGAATAATGAAAAAAATCACTTTTCTTTTACAGAAACAACTCAAGGTAGGACAAAATTATTTTTCCTAAAAAGTTCTAATCATAAATCTCTTGGCTAATAATTTGATAATTTTATAAATTTTGAACACTTTAGAAATTTTGATAATTTCAAAACTTTTTAAAATTTGTTGAAATTTTAGATATTATATAAATTTTGGTAACTTTATAAATTTTGAAAATTTGAGAAGTTTTTATGATTTTAGAAATGTCGAAAATATTGTAAATTTGGAACATTTTAGAAATTTTATAAAATTTCACAAATTTTACCAAATTTGGAAAATTTGAGAAAATTGACCATTTTGTAAAATTCGGAAATTTGATAATTTTTATAATTTCAGAAATAAAAATAATAATAAAAATAAAAAATAAAAATAAAAAAAAATTTCAACATTTTTGGAAAGTTTCGGTACCACACTCTGTGGTGACACATCATATTATATTTAAGGACATGGCTGACCAAAGAAGGTCACTACCACTTGAGAAGGCGCCGCTCGCGAGTATGGTGCTAATGACTTTGTTATTCGATAACTCACACAATTTCATCGTCCAAACGTCAAAAGTGAGTTTCCAAACGCATCCTAAGGACATCTAAACGATTGGTAACAAAAATTTAAAAAAAAATAAAAATTCGTTCCGCAGCGTGAAGTTAGCACTCCAATTTTTAAAACTCAATATCTTTTTGAGTTTTGCCGTCCAAACGAAAAAAATTGGCTTCCAAACGAATCATATCGACATCCAAACGATTGGTGAACAAATTTTTGAAAAAAATTAAAATTTGTTCCGCAGCGTGAGGTTAGCACTCCAATTTTTAAAACTCAATATCTTTCTGATTTTTGCCGTCCAAACGAAAAAAATTGGCTTCCAAACGCATCCTAACGACATCCAAACGATTCCATTAAACAAAAGTTGGATATTTAATTGTTGGTGTGCTCACTTCACAGATATAAAGAAAACCTATAGGAAAACCAGTTTCTGGGCACCAATGAAGGAAGTGGCAAGTGGCTCGCATCGTATTCATCTCTTGGTTATAGGAAAATCGACAAAAGCAAGATGTTTCAAAGTTCAGTTATTGCCTCTGGAATATCAAAATCAAAAAAGAGGTGGATGAACTCCGAAGGTTTTCGACACTGGTTTCAAAATATCTTTTTGAAAAAACCTAACTCATGTTAATTAAATATGCATGCTTCTCATTATTCAGTATTCAAAGTTGAAAATTTTATCGTGGAATCATAGCACCAATAGTTTCTTCGTTCAATTCGTGAAAATGTTGACCGCGTTAGACTCCAGGTGTATTCTCAAAGAAGCCAGAACTTCAGTAAGAACAAGCACTATTCGAAAGATATAGAAACACCTTCCAATAACAATCATGTTAATCCATTAAATCGCGTTCCTGGAGGAGATCTATGTTTTCGAAATCATGAGCGACGAACAGCCCTGAATACATTTGTATGACGGTCTTTAATTACCAAGACCGGAAGGACAAAACACTAAAGATTGTATCAATTTCGAGGAGAGCATACGAACTCGACAGAACTGTCTGTCAATCCCCAACAACGGAAACTATTTTAAATGCGGCACAGTCCATCCTTCACTGGACTCAACACCGAATGGAATTCACAGAGGAAGAAATCCTGACATTCGCCAAAGCCCGAGATGTCGCTCTTCATTTGTTACCAAAGCCAAATTGAAATTTAGACAATCTATCACGCAAGATATTTCACATGGTACTATCATGGGTTTAATTCAATCTCCACGTTTTGTAGCCCCCTGAATCAGAAAAACAGGTTTTGCCATGGTGCATGTACTAAAAAATAATAAATTCCATTTTTCAGTTAAACTATGCAAGATACGAAAGGAAAAGGATGGATAAAAATTGTTCATCCAGAAAAGATCTACAAATGTATTTTAGAACATTTTTTGATAGAATGCGCAGTGTTTGTTTTAATCATAAAAAGTAACATTAAAGATTAAAAAATAAATTTTGGGGAAAACTGCACAAGATAAAATCTTTAATAACAAAATGATATATTTAGTAAAAGTCTATAAATTCCTTGCTCGCCATTTTTTGCTAAGTTGTGTTATTATCAGTTAGTGGCATCTCTTGGAGGAACACGCACCAAAGTTTAGCCAGATCTGTCGATTTCTCTGTACGTGGCGTTCGACTGAATCGGGGAAGTAGAGTGATTTCCAAAAAATGGATGAAATTTATTTCGTGTGTTGATCAACCATTAGCTTATGAAAGGTATATCGTCTCAAGAGACTAAAGTGAAGCTTGATAAACATCATGGTGAATTAGCACCCTCGATTAGAACGGCTTATAAGTGGTTTCAAAATTTTAGGAGTGGCCATATGAGCACAAGTAACGCTGAACGTTCTGGACGCTCCGTTGAGGCCACTGCTCGAGAAATAATTGATAAAGTTCACGATATGGAGATGAATAATAGAAGATTGAAGCTGCGCAAGATTGCTAATGCTGGGCGCATCTCAAAGGAATGGGCACATAATATTTTGCTTCAACATTTAGGCATGAGAAAGCTATCCGCGAGGGGCTAGTCACTCGGAATTCAAGACTGAAATCAGCGAATTAAAGACTGAACTCAGTGATTTCAATACTGGAATCACTCACACTCACTGAGCAGTCAGGAAAATACTTCGCCATGGCAACCCATGCGTCGCCTTCTTTCCCATACATAGAAGGGAGACGCAAGATGAGTTCCTCGCTGAGTTCAAAAATGAGCTCACTGAATTCAGAAGCGGAAATCAGTGGAGATCAGGTGACATCACTGAACTCAGCGTCGTCTGATTTCAGAGTGAATCGACCCTCGGCTATCCGCAAGATGGGTGCTACGATTGCTCACAGGTGACCAACAATGAAATCGCGTGACGTGTTCCAAGGATGTTATGCAGCTGTTTTAGCGGAAACCACAGTACTTTAGGCGTCGTTCTGTCACTGCCAATGACTCATGGATACACCACTACCCGCCTGAGACCAAGAAGCAGTCCAAATAATGGGTTGGCAGAGAGGAATCTGCACCAAAGAAGGCGAAGACCGTTCCTTAAGCCGGGAAGGTTATGGTGACTGTATTTTGTGAATCACAATGAATAATCGTCTCCAAAAAGGATAAATATGTTACAGATGTGTACTATGAATCGTTATTGGACATTTTTAAAAATGAATCTGGAAGAAAAACACCCACGATTGGCCCACAAAAAAGTCCTGTTTCATCATGACAACGCATCAGCTCAATCCTCTACAGTTGTGGCCGCCAAATTTCTGGGGTTAAAGTGCTAACCCGTTCCGCATTCCCCCTAATCTCCAGATTTGACTTCCTCGGACTGCTATACCTTTTCCCCAATATGAAGAAATGGCTGGCGGTAAGGAGATTCATTTCAAATGAGGTGGTGAATGCGAAAAGTGTGCCTATTTTGCAGAGTTGGACAAACCCAATTGTTCGGTAGGGATCAACAAACTAGAATAGCGTTGGACTAAGTTTATAAGCGTAAAAGGAGAATACGCTAAAAAATCAAAATAATATGTCATTAAAAGTTTAGTAGTTTTTATTTTTTCACGAACTCCTCAACATACCCATAACATAATAGATAACTATCATTTATCTTTGTTTTAATTCAATTCAACTTAAGTACAAATGATTTTTTCAATTTTTTCAAATGAATTCTAAGAGCCAATTGAAAAAGATTCTAAAACATTGGGAATAGTTTCCCACAATTTCTAAAATGAATTTAAAAAATTCGAGAGCAACTATTTTTAATTTTACAAGATTGCAAAATTTTAGAAAAAAATTGAATAAATTTAAGAGATATAAAGAAGTTTTAAAAAGATTCCAAAATATCTGTAAAATTCCAAAATGATTTTTTATTTGAAGAATTTAATTTCAAGAGAAAGTTTAAAACGATTTCAAGACATTCGTAGGAATTCAAGAAAAATTTTCAAAAGAGTCTGGAAGATTTTAAAGCAATTTTTTTAATTTTCTAAATGTTAAAGAAAATTTTAGAAGAAATTCAAATTGCTCAAACAGATATTTAGGAATTTCAAAAGTTATTATTTATTAAAACTGACTCGAATATTTTCTAAAATTTTAGAAAATCCTATAAAATAAAAAAAAATCTTCACAATTTTTTGAATTCTCTTTCGACACATCTGAAATCTTCAAAAATCTTTTTGATTTTTTTTCAAGTATCTTTGGAAAATTATAATTATGAGAGAGGCCAATTGAGAGTATTAGAAAAGTGTACATGAAAAAATAGAATCGGATGATTTTGAAAAATTGTATTAACATTTTTTTTACAATTTGAAAAACTAAAAAATAAGCACGAAGTCTTTATTGCCAGTGATTGGGACAAAGAGATTTAGATTCCCTAGTCAATCCTTACTATAAAATCTCTAAACGATATTCTTGATTTCGATAGTCACGATTGTATCGTTTGCGCCTGCTGTGGGTGTGACACGAGGCATCAGTGGGTTAGAAAGCAATAGAACATGTCACGATTAATTATTTTCGCCTACTATATGCGTGTGACACGAGGCATCAGTGCGTTAGAAAGCGATGGAACGTGTCACGATGTCACGTTCTTCAGTTGGATTCATTTGATCCCAACGGAGCCGCCTTGATCTGCGCTTGCTTGGATTGTAGTGACGTTCATTGGCTACAGTGCGCGTCTGCATTTACATGTTAAATACGGACGCAAACTAGAGCCAATGAGTGCCATTCAATCGAAGCATGCGCATGTCTTTTGGGATCACTGTTGGAAATAGTATAAGCGAATTGAATCGTAGTTCGAGTTCGAAAATGCGACAACGTGTTTCTTCGTATTTAGTAATGTGATGCGCCTGTTTGTATACAAACTCGTGTACGTTTCGGTTCTACTTTTTTAAAATAATTAGAAGAATTTGAAATATTTTGAGATATTATGAAAGATTTTAAGGAGTTTTCAATTCATTTCAAAAGATTTCAAAGTGATATATATTGTAGGAAAATATTTGACAGAATTTCAGAAGATTCCAAGAAATTTGTTATTTATTGTAATAATTTGAAGGGACTTTAAAGGACTGGGCATATTTTAGGGCATTTGAAAAGAATCCAAGGCATTTGAAATTCCAAAAGATTTTAAAGGGTTTGAAATATTTTAGGATATTTTAACAGATTGCAAGGAATTTTCAAGAGTTCTAAAAAGTTTAAAAGTGATTTGAAAGAACTTGAAATATTTTAGGGATTTTTGCAGGTATTTGTTTCAACAATTTCGAAGGATTTTAACGGATTAGGAGAGTTTTAGATAATTTCAAAAGAATGCAAGGCATTTCGAAAGCTTTACAACATTTTAAGGAATTTAAAATAAAATTGTAAGGGTTTGAAAACTTTTAGAGTATTTCAAAAGATTCTAAGGCATTTTCAGTTGGTTTCAGTAATTTAGCTAATATCAGATGATTTTAAAAGATTCTGAGTCATTTTCGAAAGCTTTAAAAAGTTTCAAGTGATTTTAAAGATTTCAAAGAACTTGAAAGATTTTAGGGAATGTTTGAAGATTCAAAGGATTTTTTTTATTTCAATAATTTGAAGAAATTTAAAAGGATTGGAAATATTATAGGGTGTTTTGGAAGAATCAGAGGCATTTTCAAGAGATTTAAATAATTTAAATGGATTTCGAAAGATTTTGAAGGATTTGAAATGTTTTAGGGTATTTTAACAGGTTCTAAGGAATTTTCAATTGATTTCAGTAATTTAATTGGATTTCAGAGGATTTAAAAAATATCAAGTGATTTTAAAGATTTCAACTGAATATATATTTTAGGAAAATATGTCAGAGAATTTCAGAAGATTCCAAGGATTTTTTTTTTATTTCAATAATTTGAAGAAATTTTAAAGGATTGGGCATATTGTAGTGTATTTTAAAAGAATCCAAGGCATTTTAATGAGATGTTAATAATTTCAAGGAATTTTAAAAGATTTTGAAGGGCTTAAAATATTTCAGGGAATTTTTAAGGAAATCAAGGAATTTTGTATTTATTTCAATAATTTGAAGGAATTTTTAAAGATTAGAAATATTTTAGGGTATTTCAAAAGAATCCAAGGTATTTTCAAAAGATTTCAACAATTTGAAGGAATTTCGACAAAATTAGAGGATTTGAAAGCTCTTAGAGTTTTCTTTAAGATTCCATGGATGTTTCATTTCATTTCAGGAATTTAATTGATTTCAGAGGATTTGAGATATTCTAGAGTAATTTAAAAGATTCGAAGGCATTTTCGAAAGCTTTGAAATGTTTTCAGTGATTTTTAAAGTTTTAAAAGTTTTGAAATATTTAGGGGAATTTCTAATGAATCCAAAGCATTTTTTTTATTTGAATAATTTGACGGAATTTCAAAGGATTTGAAATATTTTAGGCTGTTTTTAAAAATTTTATTTTATTTTAAAGAGATTAACAAAATTTCAAGAATCCAAGGAATTTTCAATTGATTTCAGAGGATTTTGAATATTTTAGAGTATTTGAAAATATTTCAAGGCATTTCAAAACAAATTTCAAGTTTCAAGGAATATAAAAAAAGTTTCAAGGATTTGAAAATCTTCAGGTTATTCTAAAAGATTTCAAGGAGTTTTCAATTAACTTCAGTAATTCAATTGATTTCACAATATTAGAAATATTTTTGAGTATTTTAGAAGACTCCAAGACATTTTCGCACGGTTTAAAAAGTTTCAACTTTCAAGTAATTTTGAAATATTTCAAATAAATTTTTGAGGTATTTGAGAAGGCTCCAAGAGATTTCAATAATTTGAAAGAATTGCAAAAGATTGGAAATATTTTAGGGTGTTTTTAAAAATTGCCAGGAATTTTGAAGGGCTTGACAAAATTCAAGGAATTCCAAAATATTTTGAAGGATTTCAAATAGCTTAGGGTATTTTGAAAGATCCTAAGAATTTTTTAATTTATTTCAGTAATTTAATGTCACTCATAGGATTTGAATTATTTTATGGTATTTTAAAAGATTCTAAGGCATTTTCAAGAGCTTTAAAATGTTTCAATTGATTTCAAAGTATTTGAAAACTTTAAGAGTATTTCAAAAGACTATAATGGATATTTCATTGATTTCAGAGGATTTGAAATATTTTAAAGTATTTAAAAAGATTCTAAAGCATTTTCAAGAGATTTGAAAAAATGTTCATGGGTATTGTATCAAAGAGTTTCCTAAAATTTCGAAAATATAGATCGATTTGATAGGACCTATGCCAGCTTTTAGGGTATATTAAAAGATTACAAGGAATTTCCAATTGATTTCGGTAACCTGATAGGATTTGAAAAAATCAAAAATATTTCAGGGTACTTCAAAGATTCTGAAGCACTTTCAAGAGATTTACAAATTTTAAGGCATTCCTAAAGATTTTAAAGTTCATGAAATATCTTAGGGTATTTTTAAAAGATTTCAGTAATTTGAAATGATTCAATTCTTTCTCTTTTTTCCTCCGTTATTTATTTGTCTCTAATGAGCCGAAAAGGAGGTAGTTTGGAAACCTAATTTTGGTTTGCGAATGTATTTCATGCTCTTTTTGCATAAAATTATTCATAAGAAAGTTGATTTCATTTCGATTTCAAATTTAAAAAAAAACGATTCTCACTATTTGAGGGTTTTTCAAAAGGGCACATTCAGAAGATTAGAATTTTTTTTAGGAATTTCCAAGGATTTGACTGATTTTAAGGTATTTGAAAAATTTGCATAGTGTATTACAAAGTTTTCTGGAATTTTTGAAAATATGGAACGATTTCGTAGGGCCTAATATGATATCTCGAAAAATCCCAAGTGATTTTGTAAAATTTCCGAGGATTTCAATGATTTTAAGGGATTTTGAAAGCTTGCAAGGAATTTCGATAAATTTTCCAGGATTTCAGGTTATATCATCAGATTTCATGTAATTTCAAGGGATATTATAATATTTCAATAGATTTCTAAGAATTTATTCACAAGAATTCATGGATTTCGTATGATTATTCAAAAAGATTTTCAAATATTTCAAGGTATTATCAAAGATTTCAAAGAATTTGAAAGATTTTAGGATATCTTGAAACATTCCAAGGAATTTTCTACTAATTCAAAGAATTTTGAAATATTCAAGGTCTAGGTCTAGGTTTTTGAATAAATGTGAAGGATTTTAAGAGGTATTGTCAGATTTAATAGAATTGCACGAGATTTCATTTCGAATTCACCCTGAATTCTTTTGAATTCTGCAGATTTTTTTTGATTTTTTTTTAATTCGCGTGAATTCTTTAAAATTCATCTAATTCTACAGAAGTCAATGTATTTTTTTTTAGTTTTTGTTTAGTTCATCTGGAAGTCGGCACTTGATCAAATTCTTTTAAATTTCCTAGAATTTTTCTAAACTCATTTTAAACGTGTACTGCATTCAATGCATTTTTTCATATATTTCATTTCTCTTAAATTTCACTAAATTCACTACAATTTAACTGAAATCAAAGAAATTTTGGGGATTTTTTCAATCTTTTTGAATTTAAGTTGAATTGTTTTGAAGTCTTATGAAATTATCCTGAATTCGTTACAATTTACCTGGAATTTTTAAAATTTCATTGAGTTCTTTTAAATTCTTTTAAATTCAAAAGGACATTAGTTACATTATTAATCCTCATTAGTCACTGTTAGTCATTTTTTGGGTTGTGAATTAATCGCTTTTGGTCAATCCTTTTGTTTCAATATGTCACTCTTTCAATTTTGTCAAGCAAATTAGGCTGTTGCAGCCTACATATAAATTGAAAATGCATAAATTCAAATTTGTTTTGATCCTATTATAAACGATTCTATATGTTAATAAAGTTACAACTTCAGAAATTTGGTCTTAATAATGGCCAGGGAATTTTGAAAATGAAGTTTTGCGAAAACCCTGATAATATATATATATCTTAATGAACCCAGGGTGATTAATGAACCAGGCAGAAGTCAAGGGATTTCTGTAGGAAGAACTTCAAGTATCTGTCAAAAGTAATTAGGGCTGGCAAACAGTCACTTTCAGAATTTTATTGAAATCATTTAGAATATTTCAAAAGATTCCAAGAAATTTTTTTAATAGATTTCAATAATTTGAAAGGATTTTAAAGATTTAAGATTTTTTGTTTGTAATTCCAAGGAATTTTCAACAGCCTTCGAAAGTTTCGAGAAATTTTGAAAGATTTGAAAGAACTTGAAATGTCTTAAAGTGTTTTTGAAGATTTTAATGCACTTTCAAGATATTATTAATTTTTAAAGGAATTTTAAAGGCTTTTAATATTTTTAAGAGAAATAAACAGTTTTTTCTGGAGTTTTCAAGAATTTTGTAGAACTTCGGAATATATGAAACAATTTCATAGTACCTGCAAGGTTTCAATATATTTTAAAATATTTCAATGAATTTCATGAGATTTCCAAAGATTTCAATGATTTTAATGGATTTTAAAAGCTCTCAAGGTATTTCAATAAATTTTCCAGGATTCAAGAAAATATTATGAAATTTCATTCAACTTCATGGGATTTTATAACATTTTAATGTATTTTAAAAAATTCATTCACAAGAAGTGAGGGATTTTGTAGGTTTTCACATATTTGAAGAGATTTTAAAATATGTTTTGCAATTAATTTGAATTTATTTTAAATTCACCCTGAATCATTACTAATTCATTCAGAATTCTTTTATTATATCTTTCCAATTTTTTTAATTTAACTGATTTCTTTTAAATTAAATCAATTCTGTTCAGTTCAATCAATTTTTTTAATTTTCAGTTTTTGTTTAATTCGTGTTGATGCACATATTGACTTTTAGTTACTCTTTAAAAATAAATTGAAGCTGTGACAGCCTTTAGAATAATAAATGGCAAATTCAGGTCTCGGGCTCAACAAACTATTGACACTTTTTTTAAAGCGTTGACGCTGTTTTGCTATTATTTCGAAGAAAATACACTAAAGACACTACTTTCAAATCAAAAACACGAATTTATCAACCAAGAAAGATTTTTCAAACAATAAAAAAATGTCATAAAAAATGTTTGTTTTAAGCCAAAAACATGGGCTTTCAACAAAACTGTTTAATATTCAACTGAATATTTGAATTTTTAAACAAGAAGATTTCTATCAGAGAAGAAGAATTTTGAATGAAATATGTACATACATTGTTAACCAAATATTTGAATTTTCAACTAAAAAGATTAATTTTCTACCAAAAAAGACGAATTTTAAACAAATGACATAAATATCCACCTAAGTACTTTGAGCAATGGATATGTGATGTTGATTCAATTTTTGTCTATAGAAAGAATCCACGTAAAAATAGACATGTTCTACAAGTACAGTCGCAGAATATATCAGGTAGAAAATATTTTCTTGGTTAAATTATGCGATACGTAAAAATAAATTATTAAAAAAAAAAGTTAAAAACAGATTTCCGCAGAAGGAAAAAAATTACATTTTTTTGAAATTTCTTTGTTTAATTAAGCTTTTAATAAGAAGAGACTGTAACGTTTATAAAGGCCTGGAAATTTCTATAGACAGGAAAATTTTCTTCTTATAATAAAAGAATTTACTTATTTTTACGTAAACAACAACAGATTCGATAAAAATGTTCACGTATAAAAAAGTTATACTAAAATACATTTTACTTTTTCGTAACAACTTGCATCATTCATGATAAAAATTAGAAAATTAATTTTGTATGAAAAAACTTCACTACATCTCTCAATGCATATTAAAATATTAGTGGCAAACGGATTACTATTGAGCAAAGGCAATAATTGCCGAGCAAATGGACAACTTAAAAATTTGTTATCATGTTTCTTAAAAACTGAAAGATTGATAATTACTACCATTATTCCATGTATCATTCATTTTCTTCAATTGTTTTACAACTCATATAATAATAAAAATTAATATTATTTGTAGCATTTATCAAATTGAAATTATACATGTTATAACGAACAATTCACAATTTATTTTATAAATAATATTTCTTTTAATTTATGAAATGAAAAATTTCATTACGGCAACATAATTTACAAATAAGTTCAGTAGTAAAGAAATTTAAGAGTAATTTATAATAAACTGAATTATAATGATATATTTACAATC